>NBIV01000256.1:0-103740 GCA_003194525.1 Gracilariopsis chorda
TACTGCGTCGCCGTGTACCTCCCCATTCGCGAGATGTGGAACGATCGTGGGAAATTATGAGAATCTCCCACCGGAGCATAAGGCTCGTGTCCGAGTAATTCGTATGAGACGCAAAGACTGCGGTCCACATGCTCAAGCTCGAGGAAGCCGCGAAAACCGCGAACGGTAACAACCCAAACCTTTCGGACACGGGCCTCATCCGCACCCAGCGGTCGATTCGGTCCCGAAAACTAATCTTGGGAGTCTCCCCCACGGGAGGGGTGTCTTCCAAGCCGAAGTTGAAGACGCCTGAGGCGCCACCGCTTGGCTCCCCTGCCAAAATCCTTACGAGGAAACTGGCTCAAGAAGACGTGAGCTCGGACCACTTAGTGGCTCTGCGTCGTCCGTGGATACGGTCCCGTAACCTCCGCATCCCGGATCGAGTTTTGGTAATGGCCAAGAGGAACTATAAAGTTTATAGTGACCTCGGTCTCTCTAACCAGTTCATGGTTCGTCAGTTATCTGTCCTGGATACAGGTGCCGCTCCGAACCTGATCAATATCGGGATTATTCCACCCACCATGCGGAAATGCATTCGAATTGGTCCAAGTCTGGATCTGGCGGACGCTAATAACAACCCACTCCAGACTCTTGGAACAATTCCTCTGGTACTCAGACTAGGCACCTACGTGGTGAAGTTGGACTTCATCGTATGCGATTCTCTTGCTGCACCGGTCATCCTCGGTTGTGATTTCTGTGACCGCTTCGTGGAAGCTATCCGCCCTCGCTCCAGATCCGTGGAATTGGCCAACGGTTCGACCATCCCGATTGTACGGAAGCCCTTGCGACACGCCTCCCGTAAACGGGTACCTTTACCTGCTGCTCAGGAAGCGTCCAATGTGGATCGAGCATCTACGAAGATTCGCGTCGCGGAACCAGTTTCGATCCCGAAGGAATCTCAGGTGTGGGTCTCCGTAACATCCAAACACCACGGGTTGCAGGTTGTTCAACCGCTCCCCTCGCTCTACGAACAGCGCCGTCTCGCATTAGCAAATGGGATCGTATCCGTCGAGCCGGACAAACCCTTTAAGGTTCTCGTTGCTAACCTCGGAACTACCACTCAGTGGTTGGTTAAAAACCAGGTCCTGGGCAACATGCTTCCGCATCCGTTGGCTATCCTTCCTACAAAGATTCCGATATCCGACGTTCTCGGAATACAAGACCCTAAGGAGGGGGAGGAGGTCCCGTTCGTTCCGTTGGATCCCGCCCGGGAAAGTTCAGATTCGACTGTCGAAGAAGCTCAGAAGAGCACGACTTCAGCATCGGCAGATACTGCGTTAGACCCAGAACAGGCTTTGGATAGGTAGGACCTGGATCACATTAATGAATCTCATCGTGAGAAGTTTCATGGCATGCTCAGGGACTTTACCGCCATGTGGGACGGTTCCCTGGGGACGATAGGGGTAACCGAACATCGGATTGATTTGTTGCAGGATACACGGCCTATTGCACAGCACCCGTATCGAGCAGGCCCTAAAGCAAGGGGGGAAGAGAAATCTCAGGTGGAGAAGATGCTGCGAGCTGGAGTTATCGAAGCAGCACAATCCCCTTGGGCTTCTCCTGTTGTCCTTGTTCCGAAAGCGGATGGATCATGGCGTTTCTGTGTGGATTACCGCCGCCTGAATGCGGTTACCGTCAAGGACGTCTATCCGATTCCACGAATGGACGAGTATATTGACTTCCTGGGGAGCGCCACGGTTTTCACTACCCTTGATGCCAATTCGGGATACTGGCAGGTCCCTATTAGGAAAGAAGATCGTGATAAGACCGCTTTTGTGTGCCATCAAGGACTATATCGCTTTAAGCGAATGCCGTTTGGACTAACGAATGCCCCAGCTACATTCCAACGGGCAATCGATATCCTCTTGGCGAGGTTCAAATGGACCAGCTGTCTGGTATACTTGGACTACATTATAGTGTTCTCCAATAACTTGGACGATCACCTGTCCCATGTCCGGGAAGTCTTGACAGTGCTCCGCAACGCGGGCATCACCCTGAAGCTGGGAAAGTGTGAGTTCTGCGCCGATTCGGTAAAATATCTGGGACACATCATCCGCCCCGGACAGCTTTCAATCGATGAAGCAAGAGTGAAATCACTTCGAGAGGCGAAACATCCGACTAATCAAGCGGAGCTTTGATCCTTCCTAGGACTTTGCAATGTATATCGCCGATTCGTCCCGAACTTCGCCGACTTGTCAGCACCGCTTAACGCACTCCTCCGGAAAGGACAACCCACCGAACTGGACGTCTTTGACGAGGCTGAGTCGTCAGCATTCTCGTCTCTTGTCGACGCTGTAACGTCCCCGCCAGTTCTGGCCTTACCGCACCCGGACTTACCCTTCGAAGTGGATACTGACTCAAGTGCCCACCAGGTGGGTTGTGCGTTGTTTCAAGTCACGGAAGAAGGAGAAAGACATCCGATCGGATATTGGTCACGTTCGTTGAACGTTCACGAGCGCAACTACTCGGTGTCCGAGAAGGAGTGTCTTGCTGTTGTTTGGGCGTTGGCAACGCTTCGCCCATACCTTATGGGTAACCATTTCAAGGTTCACACCGATCACTCGGCTCTCCGTTGGCTACTCGAAATTCGAGAACCGTCGGGCCGCCTCATTCGTTGGCGTCTCCGACTCTCGGAATTTACATTTGATGTCCTCTACAAGAAGGGATCCCTGAATACTCAGGCTGACGCCCTATCGCGCTTAGGAACATCAGCGGAAACCGAACCGGTCGACGATCTGGAAATACCATGTTTCATGGCACAATCCCCGGAAGGAACGGAAGAAGACGACCCAGACGTGAATGGGGATGACATCTGTGATGATATTCTGGCTGCAAGCCCTACGGATCCTCCGGACGGCCAGGTTGTTCCCATATCCTCTGAGGAAATGATCCGTGAACAACAGCAGGATCCTTTCTGTGCCCAGATTCGTGCCCGTCTTAACGGGGGTGCACAGATACCCTTTGCGGTGAACGATCGAGGCTACCTAGTCAGGTCGCTGACACGGGCCCCACAGATCGTTGTACCTCACACGCTGCAGCAGCGCGTCTTGCATCTATCGCATTACGCGAAGTTGGGTGCACATCCCGGCGGGAGGAAACTATACCTGACCCTTCGCAGGGACTTCTATTGGCCTGCTATGGCATTTGACTGCTATGCAGCTCGCCGCTCGTGCGTGGAATGTGCGAAGAATAATGTTAAACTTCGGAAGTACTCGAAGAAGTTAGCACTATTCCCGGGACGGGCGCCACTCGAATATGTCGCTATGGATATCTTGGGCGAGCTTGTCAAAACCAAACGTGGTTACAAGTATCTTCTCTTCATTACTGACCGCTTCTCAAAGTTGGTGAGAACAGTACCGCTTAAACGGATTACCGCGGACGTGGTTGCGCGTGCGTTCGTAACCCACTAGGTCTTTACTTACGGCCCGCCAGTACATCTACTCTCCGACAACAGATCTCAATTTACCTCAAAGTTCTTTCAGGACGTATGTACAATCTTGGGAATCAAGAATATGTTTACTACCACCTACCACCCACAGTGTAACGGACAAGTGGAACGATTCAATCGTACTATGCTCAACGCACTGCGCGCGTATGTCGTGGATCACCCCATGGAATGGGACTTGTACACAAACGCTATTACGTAGGCGTATAACACCCAGGTACACCGGGTCACGACCCTCGCTCCATTTGAGCTGGTCCTGTCTCGGATTCCGCCACCCATGGCTATTGAAGCGCAACCGAACGTCTCGGGGTACCCTTCGCCAAGGTTATATCGAGATTCCTTGAAGGAATGGTTGAAGAACATGGTCTTTACCGCCCGAAAGGCTATGGGAAAAGCCCAGGAGGCATACAAACAGAACTTCGACGCCAAGATTCGTATCCCGATACCCCAGGTCTCGGAAGGGGATTCTGTCTTCCTGCGAAAGGAATATAATAATCCCGAAAAGGAGAAGCGCCACAAGTTGTCACCGATAGTGAATGGACCCTATCGGGTGGTTTCCGTCGCCGACGACACAGTCGTACTGGACATCGATAACCAGTTCGAACGCGTCTCACGCGACCGCGTAGCCTACGCGCCTGCGCCCCCTAAGGGCTCATCACCGCTCGTAACAATCCCGGAGGATGACATTGTAACTCCGCCAACAAATAATCTGCTTCCGTCCCACCCACCCGTCTTACCGCACCCGGAACGGGGACTCTCGGATCTTCCGATTGCCGATCAACCGGTTGAGCGCGCCGCGCGTATCGTGCAACGCACGCTTGACCCCAAACGCCTAACCGTTACTCCGCCCACGGAGGTCCTTCAGCCTGAACCCACCACCCTCTCACCTAAGGAGGAAGAGGGACGGGAATCGATCGCGCCATCGCGGAAGGAAGCTCCGGCGTCGGACGGTGTCCCGTTTCATACGGCTTCGCGAGCGAGTTCCCTCGCGCCGCACTCTGCGCTAACCGAGGCCCTTCAGAGCAAGGGTACTGCCGTCACGGAACGCGTGGTAAGCCCGGCACGGGAGAAGGTTGGGAACAGTGGACGAGCCCGCATCGGGAATAAGGCATCGTCGGATGAGCACCCCCGGAGCAGGGAGGAGTTGAACGCATCACGAAGCGAGAAGGCCGTCTCCGCGGACCCGGATGCACCCCTGTCGAGCGAGTCGCTGGGTAGTGAAGGAGGAAGTAGTGAACCGGACTCGGTGTGGTCACTAATGTGGCGAATGATATCTCCGAGCACGGAGCACATACAACCTCGGTCATAACCAGTTTCGTGGTGAGCTGAAAAGCAACCGCAGACACGGAGAGTGTGGTTGACACTGCGTGCGTTACCGCAGAGCCCCACAAATGGACACTGTGACGCCACTGTCACGTGGACAAAGCCCGAAATTCCAAACCGTGGAAAGTTGTACAGGTACATACCGCCTGCCGGCGTCAGGAGTACAGTCAAGACCCGCGTCGTGGAAAGACCGCGCGCGACACTTGCCGCCAGCGGCCAGCCAATCACAGTGTGTGATGCATGGCAATCCGCCTCCTGGCGTCGGAACCGTAGTGAACCGCCTCCCTCACCGTGAACGGTCAAACTCACCAGGGTTGCACGGGTCGCGTGGGAGAAGAGCTCGCGAGCTGCTAGTCAATAGGGGAATACGGTTAGAACGGAAGGCCCCCCCACAAGGAGAGGATTAGGAAGCGGAAAGACCGCAATGCGGTATCAAGTCCCAGCACTCGCAGCGTCGAGGAAAACTGACTTTGCCCGCAGGGTCGCGCCAATTTCAGGCAAGTCCCCTCACAGGGTTCTCCCCTTAAGCCCTGCCATGACGGGTCAGGAGCCGGCTACGTACGACCAGGAGTTTGTCGTTGACCACATCGTGGATCATGTTCTGGACTCCAAAGGAGTGTGGTTTTACCAAGTCCGATGGTACGGATACCCCCGGAAGAGGACACATGGGAGCCCATTCAGCACCTTCCTCGTTCCAAGGTGATAACCTACCACCGCCGGACGCAGTTCCCACTCCCATCCACTTTGGACATGGCCCAGGTTGGGTAGGACGATACACTGCACTATGCCGAAGGTTCCGAAGACGGAAGAGAAGTCTCCGAAGAGAAGAGGACACAGGAAGAGATCTGGCTACAGAAGGTTACACGAAGTAATGGACTGGATAGGGAAACCAATGGTCATTGGACGTCACACCGCCTAGCGGTCCGACCGAAGTAACGGTTTAATGAAGAATACCGCCTAGCGGTCCAGCATGAAGATGCTATGAAGAAGAAAAAGAAGAGTCCGGACATACGGATATAGAAGAAGGAAGTCGTTTACCACAAGCTATGGAGCGTTAAGCGCTAACCTATATCAGGTGTGTGTGCCACGGTCCAGGATCCTGACTTAGGATGAGCCGCTCGTTGGCGGTTGGTAGTTCGCAGACGCGAAAGCCAATAACTCGCTCACGCTGGTGAGGTTGGAAGGCGCAACCACTCCAATGGACTGGAGGTGAGCCCTGAGGGCAACAGCCTGAGGGTCCACGGGGACCGGAGATGCGGTAGACGGAGAAGCAGCCGCACTGGCGGCCATATTCCAGCCATATGGAGCAGCCACATGCTGGCCGGATCCGTCGAGATCGTCGACCATCGCCGCTCCCGGGGCTACGGCCTCCTCCACCTCATCGGGGTCGTCATCCACCATTGGATCATCCTCGTAGGAACCGTGCCAGTCATCGGAAAACATGAACCCAACCGGGTGGCCTCGCGGAACGGAGCGTGGTACATCGCGTAACGCTAGCGCGTGAGCCCGTGAAGTCACGGATACCTCCCAAGGGTCATAGAAGACGAAGTTGCCAGCGTTTGGATTTCTCCGGCCTGGAGATCGATCATGCCTGGAAGGCTCACCGTCAGGGACGTTGGAGGCTGGGACTGTATCCCAGTTAACCATATCGATGGTGTTCAGAAGGCACTGAAGCTCATCCACATTGGCTTCGGATCCCAGAGGGATATAGAGATCCAATCGGCGGATAACCTGGCGTAGGTGCGGAGGAATGTACCACAGACGGTTCTTGTCGTACACCTCCCAGAGGAGAAACGAGGCAACGCGAGCAGCCCATTCGGCGAGGAAGAGAGTCCAGTAACCGGAATCCAGATTGTTGATTAATCGTGAACCGATGTAGCTGAGGCACGGAGGCATCTCCGCAAAGCATCCCCTTGGGACTTCGAACCTGCTCCACCAATGGGGAAGAGGTGCATACCAGCCGCGCATCGCGGATGGACGGAGCCTCTCGACCTCGAGATTTTGGTATGGTACCAGGAACCCGAAGCGGGAGCGCGCCTTTCGCTCAAACCGGAGTCGGTCGAAGAAGGATCCGCGATGATTCCGACGACGAAGATATCGGAACTCTGCACGCAGAATTGGGCGCCTCCAGAGGAGCATCCCGGCTTCTATTGGAGTGGACCGGAACGGTGTAGATGGCTGGTAGGCAGCAAGGTTCTCGCAGTATGAGACTTCACCGTAGGTACGGTACCGCGAGAGGTCAAAGCTGTATTCCATTGGTATCAGCTCATCCGGATAACTCGCGCGGGCGAGACGGTCGTAGGCGACCTTGGCCATCCCGGCACGGGCTTCATTCAGCGTCTCGAAACCATATCTGATGCGCTTCCGTGCGAGGAACTGTGGCTCTACCGCGATACGCGTCCTCCAATCGAAGGAGTCGACCAAATCCCGGCCTAGTCCCCCTGGGAGCTCGCCCTCCTCCACATAGGAGTCGATGAGGTCCGCGTCGGAAACCCATGTGGGGTGGAACCAGGGCGCACGCGAAAAGAGGAGAGCGTCTTCCCGGGGATTGCGGGCCCAAAGTGTCGATGGTGACACCCAGCCGGCGGCAGTCGCAGTGATCGGTATCGCTTGAGCGGAATTCCAGGCGGCAATACTCGCGGCATCCGAGGCATCCAAGGTTGGAACATGAGACGATCCTCCAGGCAGAGGCAAGGAGAGGAACCCAGAGGTTGGGTGACGAACCCGCGACCCCGGCGTCGCGGAGGAAGGTTGTTCGCTCGCGGAAGTCCCCTGCGGGGCGCCCGCAGGCGGGTTGTTCGAAAACGGAGTGTTGGTCATAGCAGAGAGGGGCGCAGAGTCTGTTGAAGAAGGTACTGAGGGTTGATCAGTTGTAACCGTGTTGGTACGGGGGACCGGTATCTCGGCGATTCCCTTGTCGGGACTATTTATACCCTCGCGCCTCATCTCCCCACGCCTATACTCACGTTCGTTTTCGGCCCTTAAGGAGGGTGATGTGTAGTGCAATACATTCCCGCGTACGGGCGATGGTGAAACTCATATCTGAGGTGTACTCGGTGCGAGCGATGAAGCGGGATGCATGAATTTTAGCCCCCGTTTACCGGGCTAATTAGCGGTAGGGTTACCCAGGGTGGTTATGGGAACATTCATATTTTGTGGTACTTGCCTGCCAAGGGTGGTGGACACGTGGCTACAGCTCCGGCCAGGAGGCCCAAAATGGCTACTTATTTTAGTGTAGTTTAGGGGTTAATTTTACTTAGGCTAGTGCACTACCTACTGTACTGCACTGAGCTAGTACTTGAGCGTCGGCCGCCCGACGGCGAGCTCACCAAGAAAAGAAAGGGGGTTCGGCTCTGACTCTATTCGCCATGCGAAGTGTCAAACTCCTCGCGGAGGTACACCGCTTGTTCGGTAGTTTCACCCGACTTGCACCACCGAGGAGACCGTGCTCGTCGTACCCAGTGGGTTGTGACCACTCGTGGTATTCATTGCTGTCGTGTGACCGCCCGTATAGGCCCTATCTCCGCCCCAGTTTTGGGTATTGATATTACCGACGTGTGTCGTGAGACCGTGAGACCATCTCTTCCCCTCATATCCCCTAACCGCCGCGCGGTGCGTGTTCGTGTGTGTGTATCGGCACCCCCCTCCGGGGTCTGTTCCCGCTTTCCGCACGCCCCCGTCGGGTGGTCCCTTTCCCTCTTTTGTTCCCCTGCTCGCAGGCTACTTCCGTACCAGCCGTGGTTCCGACCCGTTCTAACCCCTAAACCTCCGAGGTACATCCAGGCTCCCGACGGAGTTACACCCGTCATACGGGACACGGAGGGCTCTACCCAGCTGAACCTACCTCTCCAAGAGAGCAAGGCTTCGAGCTGCCTTGGGTGCCTTTCCCACACCGGGATTGCACCACAAAAGGTACAACCCGGTGGATCGTACAGAAAGCCAAAAGAGACCTGGTGGTGGGGGTTTGCTCATTGAACCAGCACGGCAAAATTTAATACTGAGTCAAATGACTATCTGTTCCTACATTAAAAAGTAACCAGTACGCAAAAAACAGTAACCAATCGGCTAACCCACATGGTAAGACAGATCATCGGTTCTGCTTAATACTGTGAGGTTGATTATTACCAGACTGGATGAATTGAAACCCAAGGAGTAGTTTGGTCACTTCGCACAGGTGATAAAATTAAACCAGAGTCCCAGATTGACTTTACTTCAGGTTGAAACGGCAGGAACGTCCTCTTTTAAATACCATGGGGTCATAATAAACCTGAAAATACTACTACTGTATAGTTCCATACGTTTGATTCACTTTTTGTCACTGGGCAGCCACGAAAATCAGAAATGGAAACTTTCCTCTTCCCTTGCAACGTGACGTTCTGGCTTGGAGAATTTCCTCAGGTGCTACAGTCTGTGTCATCTTCCCAAGACTTTTGGAACTTCTCTGTTTCTACGGTTTACAATGCATATTCAGAGTCACTCGTTTTTGTAACTTTGAAAGCTTCAAGAGCTGGCAACCATTGCTGTAAATGCAAAACTGCTTCCTAACTCCAAAATGTTTATAAACTCCAATTATACTTCTTTTACGCTCCAATGGCGCACTGCAGAGCGCAAAAACGAGCTCAAAACAGACGAGACTGCAAGTTGTCACGGTGGCGATAGCACCAAAGTGTACGACTTCGTGCAACTCTCTTGCTTCCTTTTCTCTAATCGAAAACAAATTCCATCTCCATTCCGAATACAAAACAAACCTTCCCAGCTCTTCGTCCTTTTGTCGCGTTGGTTTTGTTCTAGATCCCAACACTATCTCTGTGATTTGTCCACAAGATGTCTCTCAACAACATTTCTGATTCAAACACGCCCACAGAAGAAATTCACGTAGTTACTGGATCAGACAGTAGATTGCGAACAAAAACGAAGAAATCGTGGATTACAAATCTTTTTGAAATGAGTGAGCATACCAAGAACGATGGTAATAATACAAATCGTGTTTACCTAACTTGCAAAGACTGTTCGTGGTATACTCATTCTAAAATACCAAATACAACCAAGCGAGGACAACATTTGTTGCGGTGCGGCACAACATCTGCAGCCAATCATAAGCGACTGCTTCAAGACAAAAACCTTGCCGCCTATTACAGGGCGAATTTTAAAGGTGATGGATCCGATCTTTTTGGTTTTCTAGGCACGCAGTCAATATCTAAGAAACGAAGGCACACAACTAGCTCTGGTGCAGACATTCCGATGTCTCAACGATCCAATGCTGAAAACAGCCTTGGCCAGCAGACATGTCTCGTGCAGAGTGCTATTGCAAAAGAAGATCCAAGTATTGATTCGTACGAGCATCGAAAGAAGTTCAATGAGCTAATGACAAAGTTTATGGTGAAATACATGCTGCCATTTTCTTTACTGAGCAGAGTTGAAGGCTCCGATGAGTTCTATCATCTCATCAAATTCGCAAACCATTCACTGGGTCTACAAATTCCTTCACCAGAATGAATGGAGAGAAAAAATGTGAAAGGATATTATGAATCTATGCATATTCGGGTAAAAGTGTCTATTTCGAGCTCCCTGGAAGATACCTTTGGTACGTTGATATTTGGTGGCTGGACGGACAGAAGTGGAGCATCAGTGGTCAATGTTTTGCTGTCCCTGACCGGTACTCAAAAGGAACGTGAGACCTTCTTCTTGAGATCAATGTACACAGGATCAAGGAGGGTTGACGCCGGACTCTATGCAAGACTTTGCGAAGAATCTATGTCGGAATTCGGAGCGATGATGCGGATATGTGCTGTTGTAATTGACAAATCTTCTTCCTGCATCAAAGTCAAGTAAATTCTTGTAGAAAGACACCGTCATATGCTTTCCATGCAGGACCAGCCGCACATGGCGAATTTGTTAATGCAAGATATTGGGCAGCTGTTATGGATCAAAAAGGTTCTGTCAATCGTGACCGCAGTGATTGCAGACCTTAGAAACCATCCGAAACTGTATTCGAAGTTCAAGGAGCTGAAGACAGAATACAACTTCGGTAATTCTGGCCGGTCTGCTTCCTAGCTAGACAGATACGGGCGAGTTCAGCTACCCGGAACTGAAATTCTTCCCTGCTGGGTGGCTGCGACCCGATCTGAGTCATCAGAAAGCATGGTTGCTTCGTTCTTGAGAAGCGAGCTGGTTCTTCTCGATGTAGTTGACTATTCGGAATTTACCACAAGTCTTTATGGTGGTCGTAGCCGAAAAAGTAGGGAAGTATTCAAACAAACCGTGCGCAACGAATCTCTCTATGAAAAGCTTCTTGACATATATCATGTACTGCGTCTTGTCCGACAGTATTTGCGAATATTTGACGATGAGTCGTCCTTAATCTCCGAAGTGTATCCGGCTACTACGCAGCTCTTCGAGAAACTTAAGCAGCTGCTCTTGCCCCTTTCTACAATTCAGAAAGAAGGGACGACGTGATCCGAGTTTTTGAAGAGTGGCTAAAAGGCGAAGGCGGAAAAGTACCAGTAGTGACGCCATTGCATTGTGTCGCGTACTTGCTTGACATCAGAAGCCTTAAAGAGAACCTGAGTGAGTCCCGGCCGCATATCATTAAACATATTTTGTCTTTGTGCGTTCAGAATGTTTTCCAGACAGTGAGACGTTGTCCAGCGATGGTGGTGAGAATGCGGCAGTACAGCGCTTATGCGATGAGTTTATTGGGGCAAGGTGGTCTCGGGGGTCACAAACACATGATACTATTTCTAGGCATTCTTTGATGATGTATAGCAGGTCACCAGTGTTCTTCTGGACGGAGTATGACGTCTCTCGCTTACTTAGAGAATTCGCTCTCATAATCTTGTGCTCTAGTCCGTCTTCTTCCAGTGTATAGCGAAGTTTCAGCCTTCAATATCGCATAAGAACCTCCGTTCGAAACCGTTTACATGAGGAAAATGCATCGCAACTGGTGTTCTGTACCAGAATGAATTACTCTTTGCCTCCCATATCAAGACAGTGAGGAAGGTGAGTAGAGAAACATATACATATCTGCGTTTTGGTACAGCACGTGACACGATAGCCGGAAGGTCTAATGAGCAGCTCTATTCTAGATTTCTTGATGATGAAAGCATCTCATGTGAGGAAGTGGACGATGCGGAAGGCGATATGGACTTAAATGAACTGGATCATGGAGAAGGTGACCTCGTCTCTACTTCTATGGCTTTAGAAATGCTTTGATGTTGAGCTGGATATTGAGAACTCCAGTGAGCACGAAATGTACGTGGTTGGGGTTCCAATGTCGTGTTGCTCGCTTCCTGGAAAAGCTTTGGCCTCCGTCTCATTCCTCTCTCCCAACAGCAGAAAAGGAGCTCGATCGACGTTCTCTCAACCGCGCCCAGCTGTTCCCTCATAAGCAACCTCTTCTTGTTTTCAAAGCCTCATGATCAACCGCTTTTTCTCACTCAGCCCTCAGAAATCTACTGCCATGGCCCCGAAAAAGCAAGTCAAGTCCGATACCGAAAAAGTTAAGGAAGAGGCGAGAGCCCTAAAGAAGAACGAACTGCAGCAGAAGCACCAAGGGGCAAATGCGACGCCACGAAGGAAGGATTCTAATAATGCTTCGGACAAAATCTCCCGCGAGGGCTACATGGGAGCAATGGGTTTCGTACTGTTGGTATCCTTAGTGATGAGAGGGGACTAGAAGACTTGATTGAAATTACATCTGCTTTCGCCTTTGATTGTTATTAGAAAGATTTCGACTTCACATAACAGGTCGTTTCAGGAGATTACGAATGGTATTTCCTTCTTGTAAATAATGCTTGATATTGTTTGAGGACTTTTGTTTTGCCTTATATGAACTCTTCGTCATAAATGAAAGTGAGGTGTCTCCAGTGCTTCAAAGATTTCCTAGAAAATTGATCAATTTATATGTCGAGAATCAGTTAAGGTCTCTATCGCTCGCTCGTAGCAGAATAAAAAACCACACATGGAGCCCAAAGAGAAATGGAAAGAAACAGAAACAAAAATACAGTACAGAGCTTGCTTATCGTCTTTTATTCGGTTCTGTTTGTTTCACTTGACGTCCAAGCGATTGCATAAGGATTTATGAAAGCTTCAGGAGTCGAGAAGGACCATAATACTACAGAAAATTGATATAGTGAAGATGAATAATACGACAGTATAGTCACCTCGAAGAGAATATCGAAACAAGAAGATCGCGACTGAATTGCAGAACAAATTCTCGAACGAGCTATCTGGCCATTACAATGACGAGATAGCTGTGGTTGTATTCATTGAGATGGAGCAAAATCTGTTCAAGCTTTTACTGATAACAAAGATCAGAATACGGAGAAGGTCAATTAGTTCTCTTCTGGAGCCGTCATGGTCTCTGTATCGATCGCAAATCAAACCTTGGTACAAACGGAACATGAACTTAAACATGAAAACCGAGTTTAACAACCTGTCCAAAACATAGCCAGTGCAATCAAAGTTTCCGGTAGCGCTCTCACTGAAAGAGAAGTGAACCTGTCAAATGAAACAAAAGGTATAATTGGATTGGCCCCCTTCCTTGCACCTTATTTCTTTTCTTTGCTCGACGTACTGTGGTGCAATGCCCCAAAGGGGAAAAACACCGAAAGATGTTCGGGATCTTCCTCTCACGAGTTGAACCCAGTTGGGTAGAGCCCTCCCAGAGGTGTCACGGCGAAGCCGGTTTGTAAGACCAGGGACACCTGTCCGGACTCGCGGAGGGAGGTTAACGCAAAGAATCGGTATCCGCGTGAGCGGGGTGGGATCCTTAGTAGAGGTATGTTTCCACGTAAGTGGGAATGTGTGAGCGGGTGCACACAGGAGGGCCGCGGGTAGCGGGATGTACTACCCTGAAAGGGGGAAATGAGGAAGAGTGAAGGTAAAGGAGGAAGAGTGGGCGAGGGTGAGTCGCGAGAGGGACGAACAAATACGACAATGCCGGTGGACAGGACTCCCTATACAGGGCGAAACACCAATGTGATTGGAACAATTATACTCCCAAGGATGGGTCTCTTTAGGTGTGCAAGGGCGTTAGAGGCCCCGTGGTTCACGGCGTTTCCCTCCAAGGAGGAGTTGAGAACGCGCGGAAGCGGCAACAGCTAGTGCGAGTTTCCCAGGTTGGGGTCCCTTGTTGGGGAAGCTTTACTGGTGCGACGGCAGTGCGCCGTCGCACTAAGTACTGACTTCCCAGAAATGGGTGTAAAAATAATAAATACAATTAACTAAAATTATTAGAAATACTCCACATTTCGTGGCAACATCCACTACCGTGGCCAACCGCCAATTGTCCCAAAACCGTGTCCCACGTGTCCATATCCACCAAAGTGGGGCGTAGTTCATATAAAGACTACACAAACGATAATATCGTGAAAACAATCAAGTACCAGGACTCCCTCCCTGAGGGCGTTGCACTTCATATCCCCCTCCTGAGACGGGAAAACGACCGCGGACGCGGAGGACTCCCAGAGGAAAATGGGTGATAAAAGCGCGTGCGCTGTCTCCGGTTTTCTGGTGAAATCCTCTGCATCAGAGTCACTAGCTCCTGATATCGCAGCCGTTGTTTCCTGGTTCTTCTTTCCTAGCATAGCCGCTAGTGTAGTATAGTGTTGTGGGGAGCTAGCTGCTCCCTTGAATAAACTTTCGCGTTTAGAACTGTGATTCTCGTTTGAGTTCCCCGTCTTCGACGGACCTTGCCTTGTTATCGTTTCCTATCGCCCTGCGCTCGCGCGGCAACGTTACGCAACTTGGGCACTTACCAGCGTGGCTGGAGCTGAAGTTCCCGTTTGAAGGTGGTATCGCACGACCTGCAACCGTTGGAGGTGTTCGATCGGCTCCCACGTATCCCCACTGGGGTCATACCCGTACCAGCAGACGCGGTATTGTAGAATACCATCCTGGTCCCAGGTGTATCCGACAAGTCGGTCTACTACAAACTCTCGTTCGTAGATCTGCCGACCGTGCCGGGTGGTTGTTGTACTCCGTTGCGGGGGTTGCCCGCGGTGCGGTATAACGTCCCTTACTAGGGTGTTTGGCGATAACTCCGGCGTTGCCGTGCGCTGTGGTAGTGGCCGCTGCTCGTGCAGGAGGATATCCCTCAAGAGGGTGTTTGGCGTCATGGTCTTCACCGCCAAGTTATTCCCCAGAGGGGCGTCGTTGTTTCCTTCATCACGGTAGGCCGGGCGAACCGCCAGTCGGCGGGGGAGTTGAACCCCGCGAGTGCTGTCTTCTTCGCGAACCGCGAGCTTGCGGGGTCTTTTCCGCGTATGCGGGAAGGGCTTTTGCGACATCCCCTGCGGGTTCCCGTGCGACACGGTGATTGATAGCGTTCCGCCTCCCCTGGGGGGTCAGTAGCGTTCTCTGCCATACGTTCTGGCTGTGCCGTGGTGTCCACGGCTACTGGGGGGTTGCCTAAGGCTAACTCCGGTACACCGGCATTGTGGTTAAAATTCCCCTTTGGGGGGTGCCAGGCAGTTGCCGAGGACACCGTTTTCAAGGGCCGTGCCACTAAGCGCGGTGCACCGTCTCCATGAGGAGGGGCAGCGTCCGAAACGACCAGTTTCGAGCGTGCGATAGCGCGCGTTTTTCCCGAGTTCCTCGGTTCTTCGCCGCAGCGGTGCGGAAGTTGGCGCAAATTATTCCCCGGAACGGGGGCTTCGATTCCGTCGACGACAGGAGGCGTTTCTGGCACTTGCGCGCCAGGGCCTGAAGCTTCGACTGCGGCTTGGCCACCTTTTTCCCCAAAAAGGGGTGTGGGTATTTCCCAGCGGCGCTGGCGTATCTGGGCGCCTCTTCCCCGCGGGACGCGGATCTGGCGGACCTAATTGGACCGCTTTTGCGGGGGCTTCCGCCAATGGCGGCTTCGATGCATCGCTCTGCTCAGGGAATTGGGGGCGTTCGTCACCATACTTCCGTATCGGGGATCTTTCCCTGACAGGGGTGTCCGGTAGTTGCGCTTCAACCTCCCGTGCAGCACGGTATAATTGACGCTTTTGCGGGGCCTGCGCGTCTGGTTTTTGTTGCGCAGCACTGCCCGAGAACGGGGGATTAGTGTCGCGTGACATACTCCGTGCTCCACGGTCAGTGTTCCGTATGTTCCGTGTTTTCCGTTGCGACGGCGATATCCTTCCCCGAAAACGAGTGTTCTCCTCCCCCTCCTTAGACGGAACGGCGGGATAAGGGATAACATTCCCCGCCTGGCGGGTAAACATTCGCGTCAGGGGGGCGAGCGTGGTAGGGGCGGGTGCTGAGAGGCCCGAATTACCCGGCTGAGCCACTGAGTCCGACAGGGTCGGTAGGTCTGAGAGTCCCCGGCTGGGGAGTAGTAGTACCGTAGGCCTACTACTCCTGGATGATTCCGGTGTTGCAGAGTCGGTAGAAACGGGGTTGCGTGGATCCAGGACTACCTCTGACGAGGGAGGAGGGGCAAGGACAACACGATCACGGGAAATCCGTTCGTGCGTGTCGCCCATCTCTACCACGACAGTGTCGGTGTTCACAGAGATGACCTTGAATGGTCCATCTGCCACAGGCGAGAGTTTATGGCGCTTCTCCCGTTCCGGGTTGTAGTACGCCTTCCTGATGAAGACGTAGTTATTCGCCCGAATCGGGGACGGTTTCCCTCGCAAGCGAGCATCAAAATCCCGCTTGTAAGCGGCTTGGGCCCGTGCCACAGACTTCCACGCAGCGAGCACCAGCTTGGAAAGCCATTGCTTCCATTGCTGCCGGTAGATACCCACTGATGGGAAATTGTCCAAGGTAGCTTGGGGTTCCAGCGCCACAGGCGAAAGTGTTCTAGATAGAACCAACTCGAATGACGAAACTACGGTAGTCCGGTGTACCTGCGTGTTGTACGCGTAGGTTAGCGCATCAGCGTACATGTCCCAGTTCTTTGGGTGGTCTGCGACGTAGGAACGTAACGCCGCGAGTAACGTCCGGTTAAACCATTCAACTTGCCCATTACATTGGGGGTGGTAGGTAGTCGTGAACAAGTTCTTGACATCCCGGATGCGACAAACATCCTGGAAGAACTTGCTCGCGAATTGTTTCCCGTTATCGGAGAGCACCTCCACAGGGGAACCGTAGACGAAAATCCAGTGCGTCACCAGAGCCTGGGCCACCGTGAGAGCGGTTATCCTCCGAAGAGGGAAAGTCCGTACCAGCTTAGAAAAGCGGTCGGTAATGACAAGTACAAACTTGTTTCCACGTGTCGTGGTGAGTAGTGGTCCGAGAATATCGATCGCAATAAACTCGAGCGGCGCCCTTGCGGGGAATAGTTTCATCTACTTTGCATTTTTGCGGAGTTTCACGCGATTCTTCGCGCATTTGCTACAAAACCGCACGGTTGCGTAGCAATCCACCGCCATGCCGGGCCAATAGAAATCCCTTCGCAGGGTTAGGTAGAGTTTCCTCCCACCTGGGTGACCTCCAATGGGGGTGTAGTGTGATAGATGTAACACCCGCGACTGCAGGGACTCAGGAACCACAATCAGTGGGCGGGCTTCGACCTTCCTTACAAGGTAGCCTTTGTCGTTTACCCCGAAAGGGAGATCTTCACCACCGTTGATACGGGCACGAACCCTCGTACAGAATGGGTCGCCGAATTGTTCTCGAATCATTTCTTCCGGTGATACCGGTACAAAGTTTCCCGGTAACGGGTTCTCAGATTCATCTCGCGATGCGAGTAGTTCGTCAAAGTCAGCATCCTCGTCCCAGTTTTCTGGCCCAGCCTCGACGGCACATTCCGGATCATCCGGGTCTATGGCCATGAAACATGGGACTTCATCATCCTCCGTTGAGAGTGTTTCCCCACTTGTGGGTAACCGCGACAGAGCGTCGGCTTGGGTGTTCTGCGAGCCCTTTTTATAAATGACTTGAAAGTCATATTCCGCGAGGCAGAGTCTCTAGCGCATGAGGCGTCCCGACGGGTCGGAGATATTCATTAACCATCTCAACGAGGAATGATCCGTGTACAAGGCGAAGTGAACTCCCATAAGGTAGCGGCGCAGAGTGGTCATCGCCCATACGACGGCGAGGCACTCTTTCTCCGATATGGAGTAGTTCCGCTCATGAACATTGAGCGAGCTCAACCAATAACCAATTGGATGTCGTTCCCTCTCGGGGGTGGTTTGAAAAAGAGCACACCTGACCTGGTACTCGCTCGAGCCCGTATCTAAAGAGTAGGGCAACCCAAGTTTTGGGAGATGTCGGATTTGTGCTGGTGTGACAGCCTCCTTTAAGGAGTTAAAGGCTTCCGATTGCTCGGGCGTAAATGTTCCCAGTTTTGGGGGGTTTCCTTTGCACAGTAGCGCGTTGAGAGGCGCCGCAGTGTCCGAAAAGTTTGGGATAAACCGTCGATAGGCGTTGACCAGCTTCAAAACGGAGCGCAGTTCCGTTTGAATACGGGGCTCTTTCGCCTCAACGAGGGATTTGACTCGAGCTTTCTCGATCGCTAACGGTCCAGGACGGATAATGTGACCCAGATACTTCACAGTATCTGTGAAAAACTCGCATTTCCTCAGCTTTAGGATAATTCCCGCATCGCGGAGTACGGTCAGCACGTCTCGGACGTGAGTGAGGTGGTCGTCTAACGAGTTGGAGAAGATGATTATATCATCAACGTAGAACAAACAACTCCGCCACTTAAAGTGGTTAAGTAGAATATCTACTGCACGCTGGAAGGTGGCGGGGGCGTTGATCAGCCCAAATGGCATCCACTTGAAGCGGTAGGCCCCTGCGTGGCAGGTGAATGCGGTTTTATCGCGATCCTCCTGTCTAACAGGTACCTACCAATATCCCCAATTGGCATCGAGGGCCGTTAAAACGGTGGCGTCTACAAGGGAGTCAATGCACTCGTCCATACGAGGGATGGGGTCTGTGTCCCTAAAAGTCACGGCATTGAGCCGGCGGTAGTCGACACAGAACCTCCAGGTTCCGTCTGCCTTCAAAGCCAGTACAACTGGGGACGCCCAGGGTGATTGGGCGGGGTCAAACACCCCTGCGCGGAGCATCTTATCTACTTGGGACTGCTCCTATTCCCGAGCTTTCGGACCTCCCCTGTAAGGGGGTTGCACAACCGGTCGTGCACCGGGGATTAGATCAATCCGGTGTTCCGTTGCATTAATCTCGCCAAGCGAGCCATCCCACATAGTGGTGAATTCCCGTAACATATTACGGAGTTTGTCGCGGTGTCACTCTGGCACATGGCTGATGTCCAGCGTTTCAAGTGCTTTTTCCGGATCAATCCGGTCGTTGCTCGATGGAGCATTGTCCTGTGGAACAGGTGTGGTTCGCAGTTCCGAGTTACTCGGTATGTTCGACGCTGAAGTAGCGGTTTCCTCCCCCTTCTTAGACTTGACCTCTTCGGACGGCGGGGAGAACTCCTCAGAAGAGGTGGAAACTCCGAGTACATCGGCGGCTGTCATCTTCGTTGGCAGCATTCCCATAGGATGGGGGGTTACACTCCCAATTAATTGGTGTTTTACCAGATACTGGGGGTGTTTGCCAAGGTTGGCAACCAATATCTGGAAAGGGACATCCGGGGAAATGGAGACAATTCCATTAGCCAGCGCCGGCTGGGATTTCTCGTACAACGAGGCGAGGGGTTGTAGAACCCGAAGACCGTGTTGACCGGAATTTACCTGCACCCAGACTTGGGACTCAGCCGGTATAGAAACCGAGGCAGCGACGCGGAGCTTGGTGGACTCGTGGGACGCCGGCGGTGGTTCCTGCGCAGCAGGGAGCGGAACATGTTTCCGAGAGGACCACTTTAGTGGGCGGCGAACAATCGGAACCGACGATCCATCGTCCAGTTCTACATGCCTGAGGCGGGCCCTGATTGCGTCGAGAAATCTGTCGCAGTAATCACATCCCAGTATAACTGGTGCTGCCAATGAACGGCAAACGATGAAGTCCAACTTCACCACAGAGGTAACAAGTCTCACAACGAGGTCCACTGTGCCCACCGCTTGTAACGGTTTGTTGTTTGCGTCTGAAATGTCGAGGACCACGTCAGAGCGGATACGAGACCGCACAAGTGGGGGTAACAATGATTCCACAACAAAGTTGGGGCCTGCACCTGTATCCAGGACGGTGAGAAATCTCACCATAAACTGGGGATCAAGGCCATGGTCGACCTAAACCTTGTAATTGCGCTTGGCCAAGACCAAGACTCTACTGGAAATCCGGGGATTTTTACTCCGTATCCACGGGCGACGCAGAACACCGAGGTGCACAGAGTCTGCGTCAGCGCTGTCTTTCCACGAGAGGACTTTCCACGGGGAGCGAGGCGGGGAAGCCTCGGGCGCCAACAGCCTCTTGTCTGAGGACGTCTCTCCCAAAGGGGAGACTCCCTCAGTTAGTTTTCCGCCTTCGGCGGTGGGTTGGTTTCCTCGATAACGAGTGATTCATCCCGTTGACGAGGGTTTCTATCCGCATAAGCGGGGGTTGGAACGGATGGTTGCGCGATCTCCCGAATCGGGGTGTATGAAGCTTGCCGCGCACGCGGGGTCTGTGGTAGGCATGGGAAAAGTTCGTTTTAGTACGGAGGTAGGAAGCCGTCGGGACGGAACGTTTCTCCTCTGGAGTGAGGGCCTCGTAGTTTGCCACCACCTTGACCATATCCTTCAGTGAGCAGATACACTAAGGCGAGGTATGGCCATGGGCATAACAAAGGTGGCAAATGAGAGCCAACACCGCGACACGCGGATTATTATTCCGAGTATCGGAGAAGCGAAGCGCAGGGCGGGTGTCAGTCCATCCAGACCGTTGATAACGGGATTGACCGTTTGAAAACGGGATTCGTTGGGGTTGGACTCGACCGTTACCACCGTATAGAATGGGATCTTCTGTTTCCGTATCACGGGTCATCTCCGTCGTTGACAGTAAATCGGTGGTTGGAATCGACACACCATCCCCCTGCACTAAATTCACGGTATCAAATCCCTGTCTAGGGTTCCCATCCGCAGTGAGCAGGAGCGATGAGGAGTCGCTCTCCATCATCAACGCCTTGGCGGATTTAGACCGATTGTTCGGAGTTCTTGCAAGAAGTGCATCCCTTTCCGCTCGAGCATGTTGGACCAGCTCGAGATAGGTGATCCTGGACTTATCCTCTCGATAACGGGTAACTAAACTCCGGATTGCCACGTCAAGACCATCGATGAGCATGGTACAGCGCTCCCCAGCGCGGTATACGTTACCACATCTGTGGAAAGCCTTGTTAAAGCGCACTGAGTAATCGGTCTCGGTCTCTCCAGCACGCTGGCGTGTATCTCGCAAAGCGAGGATAGCCTGCTGAATAGCGGTGTTTGTGGAGTAGGAGCGCAGTAGATACTGCACAGCCTGCGGCCAACATGTAACTCCTCCCTCGGATGCGCGAGATGATCCTCTGACAGAGATGTATTGGTCCTCCGCCACTCCCCGTAAGAAAAAAGGTAAAGCAAAATAGGCTTGTCTCTCATTCATACCGAGGATATCGGGCTCCGCTACAAAGCGGGATAAGAAATCCAGTACCAGGACTGGATCCTCTCCAGTAAAATACTGGTTGCGGAGCGAGAGCTGCATTCGCTTAATGCAGTCTCGCACCTTTCCCGTACCACGGGGCGTACGTCCAGGTGACGAATCTTCGAGCCGGTAGTACCGGTATGACAAAAGCTTCCAGTAATCCGGGTTTGTCGGTTTCAATTCCCGGAGACCGGGGTGTCTTCTCCACTTTCGGCGGGCGCAGACCACACCTTCGGTGGCCGATGACCGTTTCGAGCGGGAAGAATAGCCTCGCTTCTCGTCCTCCGAGTCGGAGTCCGAGGAGCTCCAGCTATTCGAAGGATTTCGGGATGAATCTGACGATGTCGAAGAGTCCGAGTATTTTCGGTGGTGTTTCCGCTTATGACGGCGTTTCTTTTTCCCAGCATGCTGGTGATTTTGAAACGCAGTCGTTACCGGATCATCCGGCGATGGTTTGTCCATGAGAACGAACCGCTCCAGTATCTCCAAGCGAGCACCAATCCGATCAAATCGGGACTCAACTCCTTCGATGAAGGTGGCGGGTTGCCCCAAACTCTCCAACACGGAGTTGACATCAGACCGTGAAATAAGGAGGTCCTCGGCAACCTCTTTAACCGGGGTTGCCATAACCACCTCTTGGAGGGATTTCAATTCCCCTACGAGGGTGTCGTGGGCAGTCCACAGGGCGCGGACCTGGGAATCCAGGGATGTCCCCAGGGAGGAATTGTCCACCGTTCCACAGGAGTTTGATACCGCGACAGCGGGAGTCGATGCATCATTCCCCTGAGGGGGTGACAACGAGGGCAAAAGAGTGTTCCGGGGTTCCCCGGGGTTGGTTTGAATTCCTCGAAGAGGGTCCACCAGCGAAGCTGGAGCCGGTCCGATTCGGAATGCGGGATGCGAACCGAACTTCGGGGACTTCTCCACCATCGTGGGAACGACTGCGGGTGACCGCACGCTCCGCATCGGAGGGCTGCCTCGACATGAGGAGCTATTGTTACGACGGAAAGGATTCCGGAACTTCCGGGAAGTGGAAGACAAACCTCGAAAGAGGGAAAACAAACACCGATTCTAGGTCGGGAGACCACTTTGTGGTGCAATGCCCCAAAGGGGAAAAACACCGAAAGATGTTCGGGATCTTCCTCTCACGAGGTGAACCAAGTTGGGTAGAGCCCTCCCAGAGGTGTCACGGTGAAGTCGGTTTGTAAGACCAGGGACACCTGTCGGGACTCGCGGAGGGAGGTTAACGCAAAGAATCGGTATCCGCGTGAGCGGGGTGTGATCCTTAGTAGAGGTATGTTTCCACGTAAGTGGGAATGTGTGAGCGGGTGCACACAGGAGGGCCGCGGGTAGCGGGATGTACTACCCTGAAAGGGGGAAATGAGGAAGAGTGAAGGTAAAGGAGGAAGAGTGGGCGAGGGTGAGTCGCGAGAGCGACGAACAAATACGACAATGCCGGTGGACAGGACTCCCTATACAGGGCGAAACACCAACGTGATTGGAACCATTATACTCCCAGGGATGGGTCTCTTTAGGCGTGCAAGGGGGTTAGAGGTCCCGTGGTTCACGGCGTTTCCCTCCAAGGAGAAGTTGAGAACGCGCGGAAGCGGCAACCACTAGTGCGAATTCCCCAGGTTGGGGTTCCTTGTTGGGGAAGGTTTATTGGTGCAACGGCAGTGTGCCGTCGCACAAAGTACTAGCTTCCCAGAAATGGGTGTAAAAATAATAAATAAAATTAACTAAAATACTCCACATTCCGTGGCATCGTCCACTACTGTGGCCAACCGCCAAATGACCCAAAACCGTGTCCCACGTGTCCATATCCACCATTGTGGGGCGTAGTTCATATACACACTACACAAACGATAATATCGGGAAAGCATTCAAGTACCAAGAATCTCTCCCTGAGGGCGTTGCACTTCACGTACCAGCAATCTGTAGAAGCCCGGAAAGTTATTAGCATAGTACTATGAATGACTACAGAGAACAAGAAATCTATTCAACGTACTGAATGTAGAGTAGTATGATGCATGCAGTAGAAGCGACCCTACGTATGTGGAGACCTTATAGAAAGGTTCCACACGCCGTAAAGATAGAGATTTCGCAAATATGTAGGCACCAGTCCACAAAATGCTCTTGCATTAGTAATAGAGAGATTGTTCAGAAGCAAATGAGGCACAGATGTTGATGCCTCCTGGTAACAGTATCTGGCAATGTGATGTCTTGAGCACAACATTTGTATGAAGTCATTGCAAACGAAAGAGTTGCCGCTGACGCAAGAGACGTTATCCAGCTTGATGTATTCCTCAACTAAAGAAATGAATAGTTCCGCGAATATGTTATAAGTCGTCTCGTTGTAGAATACCAGAAAAGAACCGATGTAAAAAGTGAAGCTCATATCCTCATCGACATCAAGCAGCACGTTAAGAATAATTCTTCCATTTCCGACGTATATTCAATGCACAAAGATCGTTATTCTATGTGATGTTAGATCTACTGTACACACGTCTAGTGCGTTTTATAATGTTAGTATTCATGTGATTGTTATAGTTCTGCACAATTGCCAACATCTTCAACGTTGTAAGTGGATAGTCTGAAAACCATGGATAAGAGAAGAAGAGTACTTTATCGATAGCTTCATATGCTGCATGTTCTACCTCAAATGTTAGCGCGTTTGCCCACAAAAAACGTACTACTGCACTCGAAATCTTGATCTGCAGAAGCTCCGAGTAATCTTCGTTAAGATCGGTAATAATTTGTAAGAGAGGATCAACCATTGGATTCGATTCAAGAAGCAAAGAGTATCTGTTTTTTCTGCTTAGGAGAATAAACATTGTTAGTACATTTGAGGCAAACATTCACTGAAAGTGATACATACCTCACTATAGAGTTATTGTTGGTAGAGTGCGTGCAAAGTAGATGGACAGTGCAAAATATCGTTTTTATCTGAGCTTGGGTGAAAATAGTACTATAAAAGCCTCTGTAGTACAGTTTTGGTCGCCAAGGTAGTCATAAGCAATTTCTTCAACGACGAAAGCCGTTAAAATGTAGCAAAACATCAAATAATCGATTCAAACGTACTGCATCCAGGTTTTGGCGTAGATTGTGCGCTACATGGCTTTTTGGAAGGCGATATGGCTAGAATGTGTGTATAAAAAGTACAAAAAGGTAATTGTAGGCCTAATATTTTGACTTGTACGATTTAAAGAGAGATCTTTACACATTAATTGAGTTATTTCTTTTACCAGGGTGTATTAAATGTTAATAGGATTGAATAGTAGTACAAATATACTAAAAATGACTATGGTATCGATCGTGATTCAATAAGTAGATAAACAGCTTGATGCAAGGAAATGTCTTGAAGGGCAAGGACAATTTCCACATTTAATTTTCATGGCTAGTGTCTACAGACCGCTGATCTCATATGAGGTCAAAACAATCAACTTAACGTTTAATTTTAGTTATTTTGATCGGATTGTTTTGCCTTTTGTATGCTGTATACGTTATGCAACATGTTTTTGTGAAGAAAAAATTCTAGTATCTGTTGTGTATGCTAGGTGAGATGCAGAAACATGAGACAACCAGATTGTTTGAAAGAGATGTGCTTGTGAAATATGACTAATTTACTACAGAGCTTCAGAAAACCGGCTTTTTTGATATCAAAAACGTACTTTTAGTTCAAAAACACCGTTTCTTACGCGTGTATGAAAGGTTCAAAACCTTCAAAAAATAATCATTTGGCAACATTACATCCGGGGGGATAGACACTAGGCAGCACGGCCAGCCACCGCGCAGCAGGTCACATGTGAATGATGCAATTCATGAATACTGTCCCTACGCTTACCACAAATCCATCTGTTCCAGGCGTCATAGATATCACACAAAAAGGTTCCAAAAATACCAAATAGGTTTATATCAAATGTCCCCCAAAATTTCCAAAGGTGCACCTATACCTGAGTTAAACTGATGCCAGGTTGGTACTCTGATTGATTCATTATCCACCTCGCCAAGACGGTATCCGCATAAGCAGTGCTCTACAATTCGTCTAGAATGAACTAACAGGCCTGACCAGTAAGTCCTGATTTCTTATTATTGTGGTTCATTACATCCCATATTACTGTGGAGTTGTTTGCCAACTCTCTGAATGAGGGTGGTACTGCAGTCTAGACAAAAGAGGTTCTAGATTTGGAGCGATTGGGTCGTGGAAAGAAGTGGAGCATGAAATAGAAGGAACCGGTGGAAATCTGCCGTTTGAAACGAATTTATTGTTCAATGTACATGTATAGTTCGATGCTGGGGTTAGAGATGAATCACCTTATTGCCGTTGCGTCTTACTAACTTGGTCAAGAAGGCATGAATTTCTCAATCGGAAAATGAAGTTGTCTATGAATGATATCATATTTGTACGCATTCCGTCTTGATTTCTACCATTTTGCAATGAAGAATGGTAGTTTTCTCAGAGCCACGCCGCATGTGCCAATGCTTTTATCGAAATGCGGTTGTTTATCTGGAGGAGAAGGGCAAAAGGTCCTAAGTATGCCTTTCCACAAGATATAGAACTATTGTACCTGTACTGGATTGCTAGTTCATGTAAGAAATCTTCAAATGCTTTCCTTGGCTTTTCGGCCTTCTGGAAGGTTTTCCCTCTTAATTTTTGAAGCTCTAGTGGTTTACTATCTGCATTCGTACACGAGTCAGATGAAAATTCAGTGTGGGGTTGCTGCAATTTACAAGTGTATGGAAAACATGTTTGAGTGCTACTCGTGTTTGTCAATGAACGAGCTTTAGACTCTTTCATTGTGATTTAAAGTATACTGGGTGAACTTAAAGGCGGCGAAATTGGTAGTTACGTAGGGAGGAAATCTAGTCCATTCTCTTCTTCAACTACTCCATTTCTTGAGAATAGTTGTAATACGTTGATGTACTCATCTGCACTTGGATGTACTATATTACTTTCCAGTTTAACAAGGCCATTCTTTGAAAAGTATCAAGTAGGTGGGCTGCTTCTTGTTCAATTGCATTTTCCGAATTGTATATAATCGTCATTGTTTCAACTCCAACATCTTCGATAGTCTGCGTTTGTTCCTGTTGCAATTTGTGCCTGGTATCGTGAAACTTTGCAACGGTTACTTTGTTTTCGCATTTCTCAGAATCGCATGAACATCCCAATAATTTCTCCCCTCTTCTTTTTCTTCTTTATTGCGGGTTCAGCATGCCTGATTATGGCACGCTGATAGTGTTTTCTCATCTGAAATACCTCTCTCTCCTCAAGAACGCTAACAATTTCTGTGGCCACTGGCGGACTATCTCCGCTAAAGTCATACCTCGTCTTTCTGCAGGAGCAGAGAGCTCGCATATTGTAGATTCCGTCCACTTGGCGCAACGCAGCAAAAAACGTTCCACATCATTGGTAGCGTGTGTGTTGCAGTCGCACTGTGACCGCTTTCTTTCTGTGTATGTAGCAACCGGATGAAGCTTCGACGTGCGCCCTTCGTAGATTTGCGAAAGCGTAAAATCTACTTTTCGAAACGATATGACGTCCTCTAGTTGTTCTGGGACATCACTGATGAAAGTTTTGGCTTTCGAAGCCGCCATGATTTGTGTTTTAGCGTCCTCAAAGTAGATCACGACTTTGATTTTATCATTCAAGGAAGTGCTTAAGCCTTGGTTTGCAAGGGTATCCACCAGTTCAAATTGCGGAAGACCGTAATGGCCAGGTATCCAAACGATATCGATGGAACAGTATTTTCTTTCGCTGATAACACTCAGGATTTGTAGTACGCTTTACAGCGAAGAGGGTTGTGTCCGGGGAGATTTTCGTAAGCACTCGGCCATGCTCTTCGCGTCTGTTAGTAGTCTAGTTCTCTTTTTCCACTCCTGTTCCCATTTATTCAAGCCCTTCTTTAGGGTGTGTTTTGCAGCGATGAACTCTGCTGTAAAAGAAGATGCTTCGACTCGTTTCACACAGGAACATTTTCTGTTGCTGCACTTTCCTTTACTAGCGCATTTTGCAACTAGCTTCGACATTGGTTTTGCTAATGATCTCATGTCTTCCTCTCTTTTTAACAGTACAAGACCACTCTCATCGAAGCCATTACTTTTGTCATAGCTTTTTACGGTTTCTGCGGAGAGATTCTCACTGTGAACATTTGACCAGTATTGGAACACCACGAGTAATACCCTCTCTACCTGAAAAGTAACATGTTTAGCCGGAGGAACTAACTCTGTGGTAGACTTAGCAATGTCAGCAATAAACCGCCTGGCATCCAACTTCCATTGCATTGATCCAGGGTCATACTCGCTTGTAAATAAATTAGATAGCCGCCTTTTTACTTCACTTGCCTCAACTTTGTTCTCATTCCAACTACAGCGCAGGGATTTCTTCTGATCAAAGGTTGCGAGCCTCGGCATTCCGTTCTTTTCCAGATACACTAGTAGAGTCGTGTCTTCGAAAACCTCGGGCAGTACATTGCTGTTGATGATTTCAAAAATTTGTTTGTGCCGATCGCTGCCTTAAGATAATGTTCATGCCTTACTCCAAATGTCCCACCAGTAAAATCACAGCCAGCCAAAACATATGCGCTTGATAACGTGTTCTGGTCTATCCCATAACGAACGAGATTGTAAACCAGATTGTCCAGTTCGACTACGTGATTTCGAATTACATATATGAACTTCTGTCTGCGCATATACTCCGCTAATTTCAGAATCATTGTGAAGTCTGTATCCTTAGAAACTATCACAGAGCTACCATGCATTGATCTGTGCCTCTCTTCAACACCATCTCGCCTATTACATCCATTCTTTTCTAGCGTTGGGAAAAAGGTTTTTACTTGATGCAATAAATCTTGTCTGAGACTCTCGGAGCGTCAAAGTTACACTTGAAAGTTCCAGTCCCAACCGTCAAGAGAACTTCAACGCACGGGTTCTTCAAAAGCGCAACGGCCTTTCAATTTCAAGATTTCCAATGTTTCCGTTGGGCGCTTCATGCTTTCTATCATCAATTTCCGTTGCACGCAGTTCATTTGCTTGCAATGCTGGGGCTTTGTTATCCCCCAAAATTCGTCAAGCAGTTTTCGCCCCTATTGCTCGATCTAACTTCTGATTTCACAGGTTTGTCCTGCATGTTCTGTTTGGTTTCAAGATTCCTAGCAATCAAGAATTCACAATCTCGTGGTATTTCAAATCATTGCCTGACACTGGCACTGGCACTGGCACTGGCACCAAATTATGTGGAATTTCTCCCATGCAGTTGGCGGGTATGCAGAAACAGCCACCATGACGATATGTGTGAGCATTCAAACCATGCTCCTGTAATTGCTCATGTGCAGACACATCTCCGTAGAACCAGTGAAGAGAGCATATGGCATCTCTGCTACTTTTCAAGCTAATCAACGTAGACCATGGAACGGTTACGGGATTCAAGAGCCCCAGTCGATACAACTGTTCGTCTCCGGTCAATCTGATAGTACTATCGCCGTTGCGAGAAACATCACTACGAGCTTGCTCTTCGCGCTTTTGCGGGATCACATAGGAAGGGTCGCCGATATTTCAATGCAACTGTTTCAGATGCCTACTTGTTTTCTCAGTGAGCCAGGGACGGAGGGAGGATATGCTTCAGTTTCAAAACTGTGAATTGAAAATGTGAGTTTCCGCGACGGCTGTCTGTACCTCTTGTCCACATTTGATTTATAAGACCTACCATGCCTGATAAGTATGGAGGCATACTGCAGTAATGTTGAAAGGATATCCCTACTATTTTTTCTATTGCGCACTTTAGTGCGCAAACACATTAAACATCTGTAACTCGCTCCGAATGCAAGCATTGTGCTTCTACGTCAGGAAAATGGTATAAAATACGTACTAGAACCTCTGTACGAATCGGCTCTGAGAAGGACATGGAATTCGATGATGTATGGGGGTCGCCAGATAGGCCATTTTGGGGGCCAGCTCACCCCATATTATCCCCGTTGCGCACTTAAGTGCGCAGTACGGATTGACTTCACGCAATTGTTTATTGAGTCTATATTTTCGTAAGCGAGCTCGTGGGGTGCAGAAAGGCACTTTAAGATACCATGGGACTTGGAGCCGCAGAACTTCTTGTGTGCTGACCTCGGGACTCACCGACAGCTACGTGTAGCTCGCTGCCTTCTTGCTGTGGGGCCTGGGCGGCTTGCCACCGCATTTCCCTTCTGCCCACCTGTGCATTCTTCCTTGGCTGCGTTACGACACTCGTCTCAGGGCATGAAACCTCGCCAGTGCTGCCATTCTCCTCAGTACAGCTGTCTTCCTCTTCTTCGTCATTTCTCGTGCAACGAAAGTAGGATTTACCCACAAATGGATTGCAACGTAAAAATGCTCGGACATGATAACGATAGATGCAATCCTATTTCTCAGCAAGCGTCGGATCAGCGATATGTTTCCATACCCCCTATCAGCTGTAATGATGAGACCATGAAGACTCTGCTCACTTCGACCTTCCAGAAGGATTTTTTATCAGGTTTGATATATTTGTGGATTGCCCTTCACCTCTGTGACGAGATCGTATCATCAAAGTCACTCGAAAAAGTCCGTCGGCTATCGCATCAGCAGTGTGTCCTTCACGATCCGACTTTCTGGCACTTAAACTTTTAACCTGATTGTCGCTTGCCCTTGTACCGTAGAGGTCATCGTCCAGAGTTGCGAAAGCATGAACCGGTGTAAGAACAATATTACTGGTCATCCGGAAAGCAGACCACTCAAAAGTAGACAGGTACTTGGTCTGATCCCTTTGTGCATTCCGGATGCTACCCATGTGAGCGCGACCAGTTGCAGAATACACAAGTATGTTTATGCTAATAAATCAGACACGGTCAATAGCCGGTACAGTAAAATTGAGTTCACCAAACAGTCCTATAATCTTCTCAAAGCTTAAGCCCGTAAGATGCGACGAGAGCAGTACGGCGACATAGCGGTAGAGGTCCTCCATTTCGACTGGATGCTTATCAATACCTTGAAGGCAAATGCGCTCATTCATCCAAGTCCTGCCCTGCTTCGGCATGTCATCCATTAATAGAATCAGTACCGCAGACCTCGTCGACGGCAGTTTTCTCGCGGCAAGCTCTTCTTTGAGCTGGCTCATTGCGGAGCAGCAAAAAAGGCGCGCCCTCTCTCCAATCACGTGACTTGCAAAATCGCGGTGCTGAGTTGTGAACATGCGTCGTCCTGTTGACGCATCTTCGTTTGAAGCAGTGCTCTGTGCGTGAGAAACTCTTTCAACACGGCTTCCGCGGAGTCTTCCACGCCCACGCCCCCGGCTTGTGCCGTGGCCGCGACTTCGACCCCTGCCATGTCCTCTGCCACGACTGCGACTACCACCTTGTGTTCTTCTTCTCTCTGCTGGTTCTAGCGTGTCTCCAGCATCTTCGGGAGGATGCAGTGGTGTTTCCTCCCTGACTGTCACCATGTCACGGAATCTATCGATCGTTGCTCGCGCCGCCGGTGGATAGCGGACAACCAGTTAGGGGATTTTGAACGCTGAAGTTGCGCTGTGTTCGTATTGGATGGCAGGTTTCAATTATGCAGCGCAAAAGCTCCCAGGTACCATTGGAACACAGCATGGCACCAAATGTACTCTTCTTTTAGTCTCTATTGCGCACTAAAGTGCGGAATAGGGCATTTTCTAAAAGTTGTAAAAATACCCAATGCGCACTATAGTGCGCGATAGGTATAGTGGGGTGTTCCGGATTAGCAAATTGTGCGCTACACAAAATACAGTCCAGCAAGGACCGAGCAAGCTATATACTATCGCACTTTTTCTCTTTGACAACGGATTAGAACATGCATTTTTTTGGCGTCATATTATACAGGCCTACACAAAAGCTGGTGCCATCTCTCTTACCCAGACAAGTCATCATAGTCTTCGATTTCCTGTCATGCTTTCCTCTCTTCTGCTACTTTTCTTGTACGAAAATGCTCATCGCCACCACTGTGAGACCTCTTTCCGAAACAGACTTAACAAAGTTGCCAAAAAACGCCGCTATCCAATAATTTCTCGTACAGCTCTTCAATGGCCGTCTGAAGCACCAGTTATGACTCTGTTCATGTCAAGAAACGATCAAGCTCTTCTAAAAGTAACAGCCTTAGATCATGACTGTTTCCAGTATTGTTTAACCGGTTTACGCCATTCTATGAAAGATAATTTCCTTACTCGCGTTCTGGAATGATTTTTACCGTTAAGCGTTCAGCGTGGCGAAAAAGGTCTCGTACAGCTTTGCAGTGTCTGAGCCTTGTTCTGGCATGGGGTAGAACAAGAGGATCTACAATGGTACTGTGTATGCTTTTTGGAGTAAAGGCATCTGTTTGCTCCTCATTACCTAGATGTGGGCGTCTTCTGCTCCTTAAGTCCCTCAAATATGACCCTCATGCATCCGGGAGAGTGCCAACCGAAGATTAAATTCGTTCGTTCCAAGCGGCAATATGTGAAATATACTCGATGCTTGGTGATGCGTATGCAGTTACAGATGGCCTGAAAATATATCTAGACCAGTCGAAAAAATCTGTTATACAAAACATGTTTTACAATGGGAGGCTACATGATGATTATGTGGGGACCGTGTTTGTCTTTGCATTGAATGGCTGCATCATATCATGTGCAACTAATGCACCTGGTGTAATGCACAATTCTGTACTTGCAGAATGGGGAAATGTATACGCGAAACTGGAACATTGCTTTGAAGAGTTTGGTGGGAAATATGTCGTAGACTCGGCAGTTTGTAGAGAAGTATACCCATTTTTCATTAAATCGGCCCAAGATCTGGGCACATCTGCCACAAGTGCACATGAAATAATCCGGTTGCAGCAAGCAATGTCTGTCCAACAGGCATCCGAGTGGGGAATGAGAGCTTTAAAAGGCAGCTTTCCGTGGCTCAAAGACCTTTTAGCCTACGAAGAACGAGGAGAACGGAAACTAATTATACGATCAATTGTAGCCTTGTTTAACTTGCGCGCAAGACTCGTCAGGATCAATCAAATACTTTCTAGTTACATGGCTCACATCGGCCCCAAAGCTAATCACTTGCTATATCGCTAATGTCTAAAGCAAAAGTTACTCGTTCATATCTTTTGTGATCGACATCATAAACATTTCCATAAACCTTTGGTGCCATTTGCTGTTTTCCTCTCTCCGTTCGCGCTCATCCTTTATATCCAAGGGCGTTAGTTTGCGTGCTCATCTTCACGCTCTGCAGCCATTCGAATACGCTCCTCTTTTTCCAGCTCTCTCTGCTCATGCCTCCCCTTCCTCTCTTCCTCCCGTTCCCTTTCCCTTGCGTCAATCTCTACCTCTCTACGCATCTGTTCATGCATCATTTGAAGCTTATAAAGCTCATGTATATCGTGTGATGTCGTGTTTGGTTCTTTTTCTGACCTTCTTGCGTACTAGGGGTCGAGGAGCAACCAAGGTTGACGTTGCAAGCGGTGTATTGTGGCCAGATCTCGCTTCATTTGGGGAAGAGTTAACAACTACATCCTCTACACCCAATGCATTACAGTCCTCGTTTTATGGGTCTGATTCAAAACCTAAGTCCTCATTAGACTCTTTTCCGTCCCCGATATTAGCACGCTCCGTCATCAGATCCCTTCGATCTTTTGACCTCTGGCGGCATAGTTGGATCGCCCGTGGGTACCTCCCTCCTATGTAGTGACGCAAACTTACTTCTTAAGCTATCCACACTTCTCTTCTTGTCGGGATACATTTGATGATGAATTCTTAGAACGTAGTCCCATTCATCTCTTCCCAAGGGAAGGTTTTCTTCAAGAAGTTCGAGTAAAATGTCTACTTCTTACCTCGAAAGTCCAGATCCACGTCCTCTGTGGAATCTGTCATGAAGTGCAGGGGTGGACAGAGAGGAGGAACACTTTAAGCTACACATTATGAATGTGACAATGCTTCGTCTATTTGATGCGTGGTACTAATCAAAGAACATTGTTGGTGATTAACATATGCAATGCGTATGTCAAGAGTGATCTGTAGGATGATTACAATGCATGGATATGTAGTGTAGCTCTAATGCATCATATAGATAGATGTTGAGTGCGTTAGGGAACTCAACTGAACTAAGCAACAACGAACTATTCTAAAACCGTCTTTAGACTTCGTCTTCAGTATATCCGCGCTTCTTCGCGCCTGCCGTGCTACTCTGCGTCTGTTTGTCTGTAGGGACCTCAACAGCGCATCTACCTTGTGTCTGCTTGTCCGCCGTGGACCTCAGCAGCACTCCGGACTACCGTGCGCCTCGTACCTGTGGTTCGAACCCACCAGGCCGTTTGATATACTCCAGTCTGCGGAGCCAGATTTAATTTCTTTTTCTTAATAGTTTTCGCACAGCGATTGTTCTGCGAATTTTTTAAACCACGTCTGTGATTGGTTCCAAGTTGCATATTCCGTACAGCAAGCGGAAGGTGTTGAGCATTCTCATGCCTGTTCGTTTGCATATCATGCAAGAGACCGTTCAAAGCGGTGGTGGGTGGCAAGACCATCGTCTCTTGGGCTTTTGGTATACCTGTGGGAGAGCTGATCACTATATTTTCATGGTGTTTGTGATCTCCGTCGTTCATTTGAAATGACTTTTGCGACTGGTCGGCAATATTAGGATGTAGTGTAACAATACGTTGCAGCACGCTACAGACTCCTCTCCTGTTACGTTAGAGTTTGTGATCGTTATCTATCTACTTACAACGATAGGATAGAAGATATAGAACGCTACCTTTATGTAGAGAAGCTAGCACTACATAAAGGCTTGAACAGCTGATTCTGGCAGAGCTCGGCCAGACACCAGCCACAAGCACATTCTACACCTTCGTATTTGCTTTTGTGTTACATTTGGTAGCATCTTTTTGAAGTTCCCACCGCTCGGAACTCGCTTAGTCTCGCTCAGTTTACGCATTGCCGTTGGCCTCAGAAAGCATAATAGATACTCGATCGAAAGCATCCAAGCTTACGAGGTCTAAATCAGGTGGAGCTTCGTCGTCAATGCAGCTAGCGTCCACCTCGCTTGCTAAGAATGCCGCGTCTTCTTCAGCTCGCTCAACAAAGATCGCCAACGATGAGCAGCCCAGCGCTCTCTCCAAAGTTCGTTCACTCCCGCCAGTGACAAACCAAGACGACTTCGCAAGAGTGACAAGTGGGCCCGTCTTGTTGCAAATGCTTGAAACACAACAAGCGGCCATCGAAGCACTCAGGTTACAATTGTCCGCACTACGCGCAAGTGACAATACCCATTCAAGTTCGGTGCCAGCCATAGTGCAGGAAAAGGTAGCACTACCAGACGCAAGAACCGCACAGCATGACCCATTGCATTTGCACTTTACGTTTCAGGAACAGTCATAACCGAACCAGACGCCGTTGCAAGTCCTCAAATTGTCCAACTTTCTTCCCTACTGTGGCAAAGAGCATGAACGAAACTCAACGAAGGTTAGGTCATTCATTTCAAGCATTCGCAAAGTGACCAATCTTTGTCGAGGACTTACGGCACGAGAACAGGTTGATATCGCCGTCTGCCTCCTGCGTGATCACGCCAATCTTTGGTACAATCGTGTAACTTTAACTGGAGAGCACTTTGCCTCTCTTGAACAGCTATAAGCCGCCATGATCCAAGAGTTTGTTCCCGCAAACGAACACGCAAACGCTCGGCTCTCGCTAATCAAACTGCGAATGAACGGGTCACTTGAACCCCATATCTCGAAGTTCCGCGAGCTCACCGATATTTGTGCAACGCCGATCAGTGAAGCTTTTACGTATTTCCAACTCAGTTTGCCAACCCTTTTTCGCAAGAAGCTGTCTGAGCGGTACCTATCTGGACAGCCGCCATCCATGTCGGAATTGTTCAACTTTGTCCGCACGGTGTACATCTCTGAGCGTTGGGAAGATTCTGGGAAGCATTCCCAACCTTCACGACGGCAGTGATCGCACGCAAAGGACGTCAATCACTCGCAACGTCCAGCCCGCCGTAGCACGAAACCGCTAAGTGCTGTGGCAATCAACAAAGATCCAGACGACGAAACGTGGGGTCCAGCCGATTTCCAGAACCATCTTGAGCTTGACACATACTGCAGCCACGACCGCTGTATGAAATGTGGAAAGAAACCCTGGAGTGATCCGAAGCATCCTTGTCGTATGACAGTTGCTACTGCTTCCACGCAGAAGCCGTTGAAAAACAAACCAAAAAACTAACCACGCCGCACGCCAGTGCGGCTCGTTCAGTTCGTGTTGACACCCTTCCTCGCCTTTTCGCAGTCAATGCGTACTACTCCGAGGACATAATGTACCACGCATATGTCAACGGTGTCCGTGTTGCGTTCCACCTGGACCCCTGCACTTCGCACGCATTTAAGTCCCCGGCTGCCGCAAAACGATGCGGAATCCGACTCAATTTTTCTGCATGCGCTCACGCGCAACTTGGAGATCACAGCTTGATTCCTGTGTTGCATGAAACTTCAGCCAAAGTAGACCTGCACGAAACTTCCGCCACAGTATCTGTCTTTGTCATCGAGATGAACGAAGAGCATGACGGTGCTCCTCTCATGACAGTAGGACGTGAATGGTTGGGCGTACTCAACCCGCATGTAGACTGGAAGACACACAAAATGACCATCAAGCGCGCAGATGGTTCAACGGCTACAGTGTATCCTCGTTACAATACGGCGGCGTCAGCCCGACCAAAGCCTCCCACGATGAAAACCATCTCCTTTAAACGACTGCGCAAGCTCGTCAAGCAACGAGCTTGTGAGTTGTATGCACTGCGGTTACAACATCCTTCAACCGCTGTTGACTGTCATCCGGAATTGGCAGCCATCGTTGACGCGTTCCGCGATGTTTTCAAGGAAGAGCTTCCGTATGAGCCTCCCCCACGCCGGGAACAGGACTTTGAGATAAATCTCAAACAGGATCAGCCACCGCCAGTTCGTCGAGTCATCCGATTGTCCAATGAAGAACTTCAGTTGCTTCGCAACACCTTGGACGAGCTCCTCCGCAAAGGGCTCATTCGACCCTCTTCCTTCCCGTTTGGTGCACCGGTGTTTTTGGTCAGGAAGAAGAGTGGTCAGTTACGAATGGTATGCGACTACCGCGCTCTCAATCGAATTACTGTACCTGATTCCACCCCATTACCCCTCATGGACGAGGCTCTGGATCAAGTTGCCGGCGCGAAAGTGTTCTCCCAGATTGACTTATTAGGTGCGTATCATCAGATGCGCATTCGTGACAAAGATTGTCACAAGACAGCCATCCGAACCCGCTTGGGATCGTTCGAATGGAAAGTCCTATGCTTTGGACTAAGAAATGCTCCAGCCGCCTTCTCGAGGGTGATTGCATCAGCACTGAAGGACCTAAATGGAGAATGTCTGGTTCTGTATATTGATGACATATTGGTATACAGCAAATCGATAACAGAGCACAAAGAGCATCTACGAAAGGTGTTCGTGACTTTACGTAAGCCCAAACTATACGCAAAGCTCAGCAAATGCGCTTGTGGTGTGAAGGAAGTAGACTTTCTTGGGTTTCATGTGTCGGATAAGGGAGTATCCACCCAGGAAAGATTAACGGCGTGAGTCAGAGACTGGCCTACCCCACAGAATGTACGTCACATTCAACAGTTTGTGGGCCTCACGAACTTCTATCGCCGCTTCATTAAGGGCTACGCTCACATACTCTGGCCACTGACGGACCTACTGCGATCACATGAGTTCAAGTGCACCGCCCAACAGGAGTCAGCGTTTGATGCAATCAAGCTAGCCCTAACCACCGCTCCCGTCCTCGCCCATAATTCTCCAGACAAGACGTTGGTCTTGACAACTGACGGCTCGAAGTTCGCAGTCGGGGCGACCCTCTCGCAAGACGGTCACCCCATCGCATACCTTTCCCATCGCCTCTCGGATACTGAGTCGTGATGGGACACTGGAGACCAAGAACTCCTTGCTGTAATGATAGCCCTTGGTACTTGGGCCCCATATCTACGTGGCCGACATTTCGTTTTACGCACTGACCATGACCTGATTCGATATCTGCACTCGAAGCCGAAGCTTACCGGCCGCCAGTGCAGATGGCTCGACGAAATTCAGGAGTACACCTTCGACATCGAACACATTGCCGGAAGGTTGAACGTTGTAACAGATGCACTCAGTCGAAGACCGGACCACGCCACCACCTTCGCTCCATCGGGATACAGATCCCTAACCTCTTGGCATCAGTCCTTAATGCCTACAGTGACGATTCGTTCGCTACCGAAATGCTCCGCACGCTTCGTGACACCTCTTACGAACCGTCGGCTCTTGTTCGACGTCATCAACGCAATTTCCGAATCGCGAATTACATGCTGTACTGGACTGGCGCAGGTTCGCTCAGATTGTATATTCCTTCAACCGATCTTCGTCATACAGTGACGCAGTACTTCCATGGAATAGGACATGTACATGCCGAAAAAGCCTGTTGTGTGGCACAGAAGTACGTATTCTGGCCTCACATGTATGAGATGATCTCCAAACACGTACGCAACTGTCGCGACTGTCAGACGAACAAGTCATCAAACTGCCTCCGGCAAGGGTTGCTACAACCTCTCCCTATCCCAAACCGTTGCTGGGAGATCGTAACCTTTGATTTCCTCACGGAAATCCCAACTTCCAGTGCCGGCCATGACGCGATCTTAGTGATGGTTGATAAACTGTCCAAACAAGGAATTTTCGTACCAACTACGAAGACCGCCACAGCCCGAGAAACCGCCCATTTGTTCGACGTTCATCTGTTTGCTATCCACGGTGTACCGCATACACTGGTCAGTGATCGCGATCCCAAGGTAACCTCGAACTTCTGGAAGTCCCTCGTCGAACTGTTGAACATCCGCTCCAATCGTTCTACCACTAACCATCCCCAGACTGATGGACAGTCTGAGAATATGATCCGAACGCTCTCTTCAATGCTGCGGTCGATTGTGCAGAAGAATCCGACAGAATGGCACCTGTCTCTCCCTACAGTTCAGTTTGAGTATAACGCGTCGAAACACGGTTCTACAAAGTTTGCGCCATTTGAAGTAGAGCTTGGATTCATTCCCCATATGCCTGTCACTCGTCAACTCAAAGACTGCGGCGTTCGAGCACAGGAAGCATCGGATGTCGTTGATTGCCGCAACGCGCTGCGTGCTCTGACTAGGGATCATCTCGCTGAAGCGGCTGTCCGCCAGAAGTACTATGCAGATCAGCACCGCAGAGATGTCTCGTTCCAGACAGGTGATCTGGTTCTCCTTGAAGCCGACTCACTCTCGCTTGCACGTAAGGCCACTTTTCCGAAGAAGTGGCAGCCTCGATATATTGGACCATTCCGGATTGTGGATGTTCTTGGCCCCGCGACATACCGTATTGAGCTCCCCCCCGCCATAAAGCAAGCCCACGACGTCGTTCATGTGTCAAAGTTGAAAGCATATCACGTTGGGAATCACGACACTCTTGATATTGTTATCAACAACGACGGTGAAGAGGAACAAGAAGTAGCAGATTTGCTGGAAAAGCGCAAGTTTCACAGACGTGTTTTCTACCTCGTGCGATTCACCAAAGACACTCGTGATGACGCGGTTTGGCTCTCGACAACTTCGCTGAAGAACTGTAAAGACGCAGTTCGAAAGTTCAACCGGAAAGGAAAGCCAACTGGACATTGACTCATCCAAGGACGGGGTGAGTGTAACAATACTTTAAAGCACGCTACAGACTCCTCTCCTGTTACGTTAGAGTTTTTGATCGTTATCTATCTACTGACAACGATAGAATAGAAGATATAGAACGTTACCTTTATGTAGAGAAGCTAGCACTACATAAAGGCTTGAACAGCTCACTCTGGCAGAGCTCGGCCAGACAACAGCCACAAGCACATTCTAAACCTTCGTATTTGCTTTTGTGTTACATGTAGAGTATGATTGGGATTGAAAGAAAACTGCATGTTTTGCTCTATTTTGGCAGTGAGAGCGTTTTTAGAAGCATTTGGGAGGTCCCGTGCCACACTTTTATGGCTCCGTACGATGCCAGGTACATAAGACCCGTTCAAAGCACTATGATCCGCGTTTTCAACGTTTTGTGCAATAGATTTCTGACTTCTTACGATGTGAGGTGTAGGAGAGCTGTTTGGAGCGCTTGGAGAGGCATTTGGAACGTTCCGTGCGACGGAGTTTCGGCTCCGTTCGATGCGAGGCGCAGGAGATTTGGTTTCAGCGCTTGGTCGGAGATCTGGTAGATGCTCAGGTTCTGCCATAAAGCAAACTGGAACCAAAGCGTAGTGCCCCTCGGCACGAAAGTGTGCGATTTGTGTCTGGTGCATAATCAACCTCGCACGATCGCAGACGCCGACCGAAGGCTCAGTGTACTGCTGCACATCTCGTCTATTTTTGGCACAAACGTCGGATTTGTGAAGTACGTAATTGAAAAATGTGTAATTCGGAACCGCCCAGTAAGGATATATCAAAAATGTGTATTCTATTCCCGCAGGTTTTTGTAGGATGAGTTCTGAATCTCGGAAATCTTTCAGGTTGAGAGTCGACAGAATTGTACTCTTCACTTCATGTCTTACACCGCTATCTTAGCTCTCATATGCATCAACAAGAGGTGGAACCCCTAAAACCTGCAGAACTCCCTATCTTCTCCTTGCGTGTTACACACCTTCTATATCATTATTGGCTATAGCTGCGTGCTAAGAGACATCTTCAGTTTTGTGGCAATGTTGTAGCCATCGTTAAACGCCTATGCTGGGTCTTCGATCGTCTTAACACCTGAACTAGACCTAAAAGCATGTTGAGTAGCCATTAGAAGCCCTGCAGTGGAAACTCTACGCAGTCTAGTCCACATGCATCCGAACCGTTTTCTATTGAAATGCTCAGTGATATCAGCATCTATTAATAGCTCCATATGTCAAGAAACATTGCCGATGCCTGCAGTTCCGTGCTTTTCTTTCGATAACTCTGTACATCCATCATAAGCTTTTCAATCTTTTCATCATTCAGCTCGTCGCAGCGTTCTCCTTGTACCTTCTGAAGCTTTTCGGCGCTCCTATGTTACCTAGAAAGAACCCTTTTCTGCGCATCAGTTCCAGCATCGCTTTGACGGTTTTACCCTTAACACTTTTTTTTTCATATAAGGACAGGGGTGTAATATTCTCCACACTTTCTTCTGTCGGTCTTGTCCGATGTTATGACCTGAAAGCTCCAGTTACACTTCGAATTATTATTCTAGCCGTCGATACCACCAAAAGCCACGCACCCACATTTTCTAGATATTGCATCACTGAACCTTTTTGGGCTCTTCAAAAATCAAACAATGAGCATCTCTAAGACTTAATCAATGTGAAAATGGTTCCATCACTGTTTATCGCACAGACTCTTGAGCCCAGATGTGAATGCTGCGACTCGGGGTGCAATTGTGCCTGGTTGGTTGGTAAATAATTCCTCGAATAACACCTCCTTGATGATGCTTCTAAAGAAACCATAGAATAGATTGACCTTTTGATACTTCAAATGCCCTGAAGTATGCAATATGTTGTTAAGGCGTAGCCAAACGCTTTCCGTGATATCACTAAGTCCCGCCCTGGACCAAAAATGAAATCCAACGGTTGGTATCAAACACAAGAAGAGAAAAGTACTGACAACGTGCCACTTGAGCTGTTGTCGAAAAAGGTAGATACGCGTTTGAGAAGGATTATACCGATTTTCATGACCTCGCGTGTCACAGACTCATTTAGTTATGACATAAGCTTAGACAGAGCTTGTCGGAATGATTGAAGGCATTCCAAATATCCTATTCTTGTATTTGAAGCTCGTTGTATCTCCTCTACAGCATCTTTGACGTCTGGACACTCAACTTTCATAATGTCAGATGAAAAAACCACCCTTGCAGCGCAAATTCTGAACAGTACGGCAGGGTTGTTTCTTGCACTTGAGCGCACTAGTACCTTTTCAATCTGGTTCTGTGACAAACCTGCAAAAGCAGACAACTCCTTCAGACCGAGCTCATGAAGCATTTCCTTGCAAAACCGGTACAGAATCTGATTCTCGACTGAAAGAACGCCGGAAACGGTATTAACCATTCATGAACTAGAAGGTCCTAGAACAAGCTTTCTCCTGCGTTACTGAGTTGTGATTCCAGATACAAGGTCCTCCAATTTGTGGCTATAATCTTTTATGTGGGTTGATCCACGCTGGCAACACATGTGCAGGTGTACCGGGTTCTTCTGGCCTCAGCATCTGGACTGTTTAACCCAATTTCTGATGTAGTGTTAAAATAACTGCAGCACTCATGGGGCATATATCAACAAAGACGATTTCTTGATCATAATGAGCACGATGAGGACTTTCAAGCCCACCATGCTGCTGGAAACAAGATAAGAGCAATGCCTGAAAATTAGTTCTCTTCTCTTTTCGCGAACGTCTTCATCCCCACGGTACTATGTAACGCACCATGTTTGCGTTACCGAATACCATATCCCGTCGTTCGTGCATGATATCAAACACCAAGTCTGTGAAGTCCTTCAAAATGCATCAATCGTTTTCTTTGTGCAAAGACAAAACAAATTCTGCACGAGATACGAGTACCGCAGTTGGGTCCTTCCACATTGTTTTGTCGTTAGTGCGCTCTGAACTGATACTGGGATTTTCAGTTGATGACGAGCTTTTGCGTTTTTTGGGTCCAACAATACTCTGCGTCGCTGTGCCACTAATCATAGAAAGGCTTTTTCCCGCACCTTTGACTCTATGTAATGGACGTATATCAAGGTTTTCAATTTCAACAGCCACCACGCGATCACGAAGACAAATTCTAATGAAGCTCCATCTCTAGATGACTCCTATTCAGCCACAGGACGGTTTCGAAAGGCGTCTGACCAAGCATAAGACGTAAAGATACCAAGGGCATGTAGTACACTGGTCCATCAAGGATTGATTTCTATAAACTGAAATCGTCATCTCTAATAGTCCTATTGAACTACTTGAGGAAGTATAAAAAAACCTGTTCAATAACTTTCATAGCACGTGTACAAATAAAAACTTCAACTCTCTGCAAACCAGACTCACCTTCATCTTTTTGAGAAGATAAGTGTCCGCATTTTTCAATTCTTCATAAGGCGATAGATTCATGACATTGCTATCTTGCGCCACTGCAGCAGCTCTCCATGAAGCCATTTGCCTGTTCGAAGCCATATCAAGGACAAATGAAGCCCAAGGAAAGATAGAAATTGCACTTATCTCATCAGTACGATTCTATGTATGGTTGGAATAGCCATTCTTCTTTGCTGCAAATCTTTTCGCTTACTCTACAAGCATATTCCATCTTTGCTTGCGATTCATTTGTAGCGCAATGGTAGTTATTGGAGAAGGGGTGTGGCCATAGGTCATGCTTGGATGTTCCTCTTTTTCGCAGGATAATTCCGGGTACTGCCGTTGCCGGTGCGAACCACGAGACGGCAGAATGGGTAACCCAGGGTAGCCCTTGCCAGGCGGTTGCCAAATAGTGCACGTGGTAGATACTGGATCGTGTGCCGGAAGATTAGATAATTGTTAAATACTTCTACAAAAGGAAGCGGCCTATGGCAGCGGGCGGCACTGTGCGCCGCGTGAGAGGAATGATGAAAGACCGTGGAAGAAAAGAGTGGTGCATAAAGCAAAATCAAAAAAGCAAGTACTCTAATCCAATGAATGAAGAACGCAATGAATACGAATATGGTTGTGAAGGGGTGCAGAACGGAATAGAGTTGGGCACCACGGGGTTCTTGATGACCACAGAAATACATGGGATGAAGTGTTTGCACATTCCTGGGTGTAAACTGCGTTTCATTCAGAAGTAGCACATGATCATGCTTTCGCATGCGCGACACTTACACGGAAAACTAGTCGAAACCGAAAACATTGGATCACAAATTTCCTATAAACCCATTCAAAGTCCTGTCCTTCTTCCTTTTTAACTTTTTCTGTAAACGTGAGCTGAATTGCAAACTACCTTTGAATCATGCGAGATTCTGCGAAACAAAACTTGAACTGGGTTTGATATAGGAGCTGTGGTTCCAGCAGTTTTTCTAGTTCGTCAAATCGAGCCATTAGTACGGTAAAATGATCGTCACACACGACTATAAGCAGCGTTTGTTTGACCACAGCAGAATGCAGAATTTTCCGAATGACCATAGTTGACACACCGGTATTCAAGTCCAAGTTATTAAGGAGTACTTTATTAGGCGTATGAAGAAATGAAAACTCGGGAACGATAGTACTGGCAACGCCAGACTTTGGGTTTGGTCAATGATCAAATTGCACAGTCGTAACTGACGGAAGAGCAAAGCGCTAAGCATGAAAATTATCCAGTGCTGCCGTAGTTTGTTCGTCGACAAACTTTTTTATTGACGCAATGAGCAAGTTGCTGAAAATAGATTCTCCTTGTGTCATGTTGTGAGCACCTTCCACAGAAATTGGAAGACGGTTTGCATACTAGCGGCAAATGTGAGTGGTTTTGGAGCATTGTTGGATATTTTGTTGCGTCCAATGGAATGTAACAGCAACGGAAATGCCGGATTACCGGCTTGGCATACGTATTCGGTGAGCTATGGCACTTGAAATCTATTCGAATTTCCAAAGATTACTCTTTCATGGCATCGCGTTGCGAATGTTTGTGTAAACTCGTCCAATACTTCTACTTGGATCAGCTTTCATTTCCATTTGCAGCAAAATTGGAAGCAGCTGGGAATAATCGCTGGATAAGATGTTTGACAAGCCCCCAAACGTAGGCGTATTTTCCATTCTAATGCAGAAAATATCTTTGAACACCGTTTCCATAAGTTAAAATAGCTTTTTTGAGATCATGGAAGCCTCATTTAAGACAAGCAGTTGTACTTGGCGTAGCAGTTTTGCACGTTGAGATCCGGGACCGTACTTGTAAACAATGGCTGCAGTGCTGCTTGTACTACCCTTATCAGCTATACCAGGTCCAAGCAGGCTATGTAGAGTGCGGCCAAATTCGTACAACGATGTTACAGTCCTAATTGAAACGTTCGGGCGTGGCATAGGTTCAACTCAGTGAAGTGCAATGCCCTCGATGAGAAATGTTTGGTACTTGGTAGATTTCCCGAATGTTTCTGTAATGTATTCATTGCATGAACTACGACCACTAATATTGGATTGTACACGTGAGACACGGAAAAGTCATTTGGCGGTTGGCCACAGTAGCGGGCATGAACCACCAAAGTGGAGTAATATAGTTAATTTTATTTATTATTTTTACACGCATTTCTGGGATGCTTAGTACTTAGTGCGCTGGCGAGTTGCTGTTGCACCAGTAAACCTTCCCCAACAAGGGACCCCAAACCGAGGAATTGGCTCTAGACCTCACTGCCTTTGCGTGTTCTCTTGTCCTCTTTGGAGGGAAGCATCGTCACATACGGGAAGTCTAACCCCCTTTCCTATCTAAAGAACGGGAGTATTCGGATTGTTACTACAACTTTCTTGGTGTTCGCCTTGTCTAAGGTCTATTTACCGGCATTGCCGTTAGTCTTCGTCACGACACTTGTGACTCAGCTCCCCCTTATTTTCCCTTTACAGTTTGGCTTTCCTGCTACCCACGGCTCGTGTTCGCGCGTGCCACTAACGTGGAAACCTCACTTCTCTAGAGGAAGACCTCCCCCATACACCGCTTCTGCAGATAACCGATTCTTGCCTCAACATCCATGCGCAATTCGCGACGGGTGGATTTGGCCTTACAACCTGACATATTCGTGCCACTCCGGGGAGGGTTCTACCCAACTGGAGTCACCTGTAAAGAGGAAAGATCCTGAACTTCTTTCGGTGCACTCCCGCTTCTGGGCATTGCACTACAGCCAGGGAGGAGTGGACCCATGCGATTTTGGAGGAAAATCAGTGTGGGTTTTATATGACGTTTTGGTACGGTGATAGGTGAAATCTATGATATATGGAAGAGATGGACGCGTAGCAAGCGTGCAAGCTTTTACTCACTATTGGCATGATTCACACGTTTCGTGTTGTGCCATGGTCGGCCGTGCCGTCCAGTGACACAATCTGTGTGAGACACAAGCATTTTGCACTACTGTAGTTAGTATTCATAGATTATTATGCCTGAAGAGTACTTTTGAAAGGACGGCTCCGTCATTTCACCCTGAAGTAGAGGAAAGCTGTGACCAAACTTTGAGTTTTCTGCCTGGGCGAAGTGACTAACTCCTCCCGAAGTGTCACCGAGTTTGATCACCTCATAACAGTCTGCACGATGTACTTGAGGACCTCTGATCTATTTTACACTGTGGGTTCGCCCAGTGCCCAGATGCTATCACCGTTTAGCAACTTCTATTATTGTGGGGACAGGTAGTTCTTCGACTCAGTATTGTGTTTCGCCACGCTGACTGAATACGCATCATCCTCTCTTTTGGGTCTATTTTGCACTACGCACGACCCTCCGAGTTTCCAGTTTTTCCTTGGTCCTTTTCTATTTCCTTTGTTTTTCCTTCGGATTTTCTTTGCACAGGAACACCGCTCACAAGAGTTGTCATACTAGGCTAATACTACGGTTTACCGCTTCGTGTTATAACCTCTGTAGCTATAGCTGGTCTCAATCTCGTTATTACATCCAAACAACGTGTGGTACGGGGGGCTCTATCGCTTTGTCCACCTCATAAGATAGCACTGCGGCAAACACCCTGCAAGGGGTTCTCGTCCCATACTGCCCGTGGGAGACAAGATACCATGCCCGAGTTGGACCATCTAGGTGTCCAGAATTACCGCCAAACGTGACGAAAAAGGTACAACTCCTCGACGCTGGGATCATTAGTTTAGTGAGAGCAAAGCATCGCCCCCGTCTTTGGTTCAGGTTTTTGTAAATGTTGAGACAGGTAAAACGTCAATTTCCGATGTGGATATTCTCACAGCAATTAGGTGGAAATATGACGAGTGTGAAGGTTGCCTCGCTGGATTTATCTGAAACTGTTTCAAGCAGTGTCTACAGTTTGAATTAGAGACTACCCTAGCAAAAACTATTTTCTATCCGCCCAGATGTAATGTTGCCAAATGATTATTTTGTGAAGGTTTTGAAACTTTCATACACGCATTAGAAACGGTGTTTTTGAATCAAAAGTACGTTTTTGATATCAAAAAAGGCTGTTTTCTGAAGCTCTGTAGTAAATTCGACATATTTTTCAAGCACATCTCTATTAACCCATCTGGTTTTCTTATGTTCCTGCTTCTCACCGAGCATAAACAACGGAGGCTTAGAATTTTTGCTATACAAAAACAGGTTGCATAACTTCTACGGACTACAAAAGGCGAAAAAATCAGATCAAAATAACTAAAGTTAAAGGTTAAGTTGATTGTTTTGACCTCATATGAGGTCAGCGGTCCGATAGACACCAGATACAGAAAAAGCGTATAAATGGCGCTATACGAACCCAAACAAATGGCCCATAAATTCTGTAGAAAGCATGCTAGACAAGACATTCCATTGTCGGGAAATTTTTGCCATTTCACAGACATTTCCCAGATGGGGTAAAAATGGCGTATATCGTGCCAAACAATCCTTATAATTAGCTTAGAAACCTGGGAAGAGCTGATAACTATTTCGGTTATCTTCATGAGTTTTATTCCATGTTTTGCACTCGTGTCAAATATTGTACAGCCTGGGCGCAGTCAAAAGAGCCTTACTAAGTAGTACGTGGTGCAAACTTGCTATATAAATAATGTTTTAACTCATAATGACAGCTCTAATCGTATTATAAAAGTAATGCACAAGTTGTTTTCATTTACTCTATAATATTGAACTGGATATGGTTTATATTCTTCTTAACCCACAGTAGCTAACAAAAATAAATAGTGAGAAGATATTGTAGAGGTATATATATATCTGGGTAAATTGGAGTGAAAGAAAAGGAAAAACAATGTACGTATCATTTTCTAATGGTTTGGATATATAACTTATTAATCTAGTAATATCTTGAAAAGAGACCTTTGAAACTATTGACACATATTGATATGTAAAAAACGTGGAGCCAAATGAGCGAGAAGGCAGAGAGCTATCGATGAAGACAGTACGCGTAGAGGACGCTACATAAGCCATATTGTTAGAAGAACAAAGCAACGGGAAGAGTCTACTACAAGGTTGTGTGTAAAGCCCAACGTAGGTCTCTCATCCATATGTTCATCCTAATTGCTCATATGAGTAAACCCCCGCTTGCGCACCATCCTGTAACAATGAAAAAAAAGGAGTAGTTTCACCACACATGCCCTTTATAACTAAGTTTACCCTGTGTCGCGTGAGCACAACAACTCCCAGGCCAAGATGGCTTGGTGCGCTTCGCCTGAGCAAGCCATAAAGCAGTGCCAGCGCACGAGTAGGCAGCAATCTTTTGGAAGAAGTATCGGGGGGTGATAATAGCACATCTCAGACAACGCAATAGACAAAGCACCACAAAGCACTAACATTCATGATCAGTGCCGTAAAATGCTTCATGTTTGAGGCATAAAGCTGTGAAGACCAGGAATGAATCGCCTTTCATTGTGAAGTAGCGGATTTAGTTCTGCAATTGCGTTAGTTTGGCATACGGTCTGGCAACACAGATCGTAGAAAACCGTTATCACTTCCTCAGGAAATGATTCCCAGTTCCCGACACTCGTACCTAACGTTACAAATAGTAGAATATATTCATGGATGATGACCAACACCCCATCTAATAGCTTTTTCATAATGAAAGTAGACGCTGACTTCCGGGCACGCATACCTCCCATTTAGTCATCTTGAATTCTTCAAACAGTTCATATTATGATCTCAAATATTCATTACATAATCCATCATATTGGACAGCAAATGAAAGTCTTAGTGTTAAATGCAAAACTTACCTAGCTTCAGAGACCCCTCCTTGCATACTGTGAACTATTCTACGATGCTGTATCCTGGACTGCGAACCATTCCATTCTGCTCTCGCTTCCTCTGCCGACGGTACCACGCTATTGTTGGTTCGGCTGCGAACAATATCATACTGCTATCGACCTGCGTGCGAACAATATTACCATCCTACACCTTAGAGTGCGAATCACGGCGCTGTCGCCTAACCCGTAACTTGCAGAAATCGGGAGCAGGCGAAGGACTGCCTGCTGCGGTCGCTTAGCTAGTACCGCGGAGAAGTCGCATGTATGCGAAGGATACCACGCAGCTGTCGCATAGACCGTAATATGCAGAAGGACTCAGAAGCATGCAAAATCCCATTGCGGCTTACTGATGGATTACAAGCCAAGTCGAACCCCCTCCTTAGGCTCGCAGGTGTAAGCGAACCTTACGTCACATTATAAGTGAGTCCAAAACCCCTTGACACATTGCAAACACCACTGTCGCCTTAGTTTACCCCAAAACGTCCTCAATAGCTACTCAGCAAATAATTACTGCCGTCAAAAGCGAATTGTAAAAATAGATTATTATCCGCCAACCAGCCAGTACAATATTGCTCAGATAAGCTTAGCATATATTACAACGTACAAAACATTCAACAAGAACTACGTTGACTGTGATCTACCCCCAATAAGCAATCTACCCGTTAATTGAGAAGCATGTAGATAAATTGATTTCAAAATACTGAAGGGTTCACAAATGTGTTTGCAAAAGGTTCAAACTGTCAAAATAATCGCCTAGACCCAGTATTTGGCCAGTTTGAAGCATAAAGTGCACTGTATAAGTAGAGTCTCTCTACTCATCTAAATGGGCAACATGTAACAACCACAGAGGCTTGCTTTATCAACAGCTTTCAAAGCTACTACGATTATCTTAGAATATGAAACGCGATGGGTACTTTAAACCTATACAATGAGTTGGGCATGGAATTGGTATTTAAACACCAAGACTAGTAATAGAGCTTTAATCTACAAAAGGCGTAGAAATCAGTCGTAAGATTCTCAATCAACCTTGTGCTTCGTCAAATAATAATGACGAACGAATGGAAGTATGGAAAAAAGAACTAGAACATCGACTGTTCTTGATACATCAACAGAGGCTCGAACACAACCGTACAAATAGTACCAACTTGCAGCAGATACGGCAATCCAAAGAGGATTTCACGGTCGCTGATAACCAAGTGACGAACAAGATGTCATTCTTTTAGAATACTTCACATAATGCGTTAGCTTCTACTGGACGACTCCTAAAAATCCTTTTCGCAAATAGCGTACACACAAATTCTTCAATTCAGAGGATTTGGGTGCACTCAAAAAGCGAAAAGTGGTTAAGGCTCGCCCTCGTCGTAGCAGTTGCTCTCCAACTGAAGGTACCAAATTTGGTGCGAACCTCTGAACCAAAACACCTGCATTCCCAAACACAAACCATCGCTTATCCAATATACTAGAGCCACAATCATCGCACATGATGTTCCCAGAAGGCAGAACGTCCCCGCTCTGCACCAAAGTTGCCTAGCTTCTGGCATCCCACCCACCCCACCTCCCACCCCCCCTTTTACCCCTCTTCCCTTCCGCCCTCCCCGCGGTTGAAACTTGTCACACACAAGCAACAAAATCCTGTTGCAAGATGCCACAGGTGCAAGAAAATGAAACTTACAAACGGTCTAATCCACAACATTCGAACACAGAGGAACTGACTACCCCTCAATGCTCACAAAAAGTGAAGCTATCAATTCAGAAACCGCCGCTATTCGCAAAGAAGAAAGGACAGACCCCCACTCGTGGCTCTGGTTTCACTCAAATCGAGACCACCCATCTGTTAGATTTGATGGAAAAGTACCTACCACTCTGTCGCGAAGAATGGGATGTACTCTTGAAGGACCATACATCCGCTTTTCCGCAGCAACAGAGGACTGTCGAGAGTCTTCGCAGAACGTTTTCCACTTTACACCGCCGACGCATCCCTACTGGGGATCCCTTTATACCTGACGACGTAAAGAGAGCGAAACATATTCATGAAAATATAACTGAGCGAGCAGATATGGATGATGGTGATGATGTTGTAGAGACTGTTGGGTCGAGCTTTCTTCAGGAAGACTTGGTCTCCACTGATTTAGACGACGTTATTGCTTCTACAGAACAGCAAAAGGACGTTTTGAAACCAGAACCTGTCGTTGCAAACCAGCCACGTCCGTTAGTGCGCACACGCCGCATGTCTACATTGAAAAGTGAAGAAGACAGCCTCATGTCTCTATTTAAAATATCTCTACTGAACGACCAAAAGCGGCGTGAGGAAGAGCTTGAGCAACGTAGAGAGGAGCGCGAGGAGAGTCGTGCGCAGCGCTTATATGAGAGCCGCAGCCATGAGAAGCTTATGGAAATGATGTTGTTGTTGATTGCGAAGTCTGCTTCGACCAACAACTAAATGTTTAAGCTGCTCTGGAGAAAATCATTAGCTTCCACACTAAGATGAGGCATGTAGGTGCTTAATATTGGGTTGATCCCAACCATTCGCGTGCGCAAATTAAACAGATGTATGCTACAAAGCAACATAACTCGTCTTTCTCCGTTTTCCTCATACATGAACCTGTCCTTCAATCGCGGAAACATACCCTGAAACGACCTCATACCCCATTCGGATGCTTGTCGAGCGGATGTTGCCTGTCCGATTTGAAGAACTTCTCTGGTATCTTTGGCCCTTGTCTCATCTTGAGACGACTTGATTAAAAAAGGATACGAATTGCGACAGCATGCAGAGTCTACAACGCATTTACCGCCATGTTTCTCATGTTCTAGACCCAACTTAGTATATATATTGCCCCAATCCGACGCAACCCAATCATGCATACTACCGGGCGCGTTGATTGCGCAAGCAATAACTGTACCATTTGGAGCAAATACAAGAACATTGGAAACGTAATGATCATGGGTCCATCCATTGTAAAACATATTCTGCACCACGAAGTCCTGGGATTGCTCTAGCAGCAGTTTCAAAACATCTGCCACTGAATTAACCTCTTCCAATGTGTGATACTTTTGTTTGAAAGCATCTTTGAAAGCCTGAACCTCTGTTTCGGTCGGCATCCTCACCTCCGCGTTAACATCATGCGCCAGATCCCGCAGCAGTATTCTCCTACCGAAAAGTAAAAAGATTGAGCACACATAACTTGTGATGCCAAAGAGAAGACAGAGGTTCCAGAGAGCTCCTCTCGTTCGATGCCAGCACAGGACAAGTCCCAAACATTTCGTTGCGTCCATTGATCGCGGTCGTCCACGTCTACACCTACGTCTTTGCAGGAAACCGCTTGCTGTGTATGGGATATTCGTTGTATATGTGCTGAAACTGGTTTAAGACATGCGTGAAAGTACTGTGATCAATTCCTGTTAGCGTTATTAGTGAGCTGTCGCACATGGAACGAAACAAGAACACAAATGGTGAGTCTGCAGGGTTGAGAAGCGCCTGTCTGCTAATGCGCCTGTCTCTGCGTCGTCTCACAATAGCTGTATGCATATCCCTGAAGCGTATTGAGTGTCTCTGACGCCGAGTTAGTAATGTAAGCAGTAGAACTGTTGTGGTGTCCATTTCGGAATAGGGAAGATGGGCAGGATCCTCAGACTCTGATCGCTCGGTTTGCTCTGGAATTTCAGTGGCAGGTCGGATACGTAGAATGGAACCTTTCCCGCAATTTGGTATTTGCGTGGAGCGCGCAATTTGATTTTTAGGAGTCGTCCACTAATAGATCCAACACAGGAAATGAGATTCAATTTCAGACACCCTCTATTGTATATTCTGGAGAACTGGCAGATCAGAATCTCAAGGCATTTGCTCTATTTCTACCATGGATGCCAAAAACAGCCAAAGAAGCCATAGAAATTTGGCGTAAATGGTCTAGTGACAGAGGTTACAAAGCAGTCAGACTTTTTTGGGATTGCAGCAAATCGCAGACAGTATTTTGTTGGCTACCAATACTGGCTGTGGTCAAATACCGGTCAAAAGAACCTTTTTCTACGCTACAGGCCTTTGGCGGAACTAATATCAGAGTTTAGTTAAGTTACCTCACGAATCAACGAAGACAGGACTAATGTAAGATAAAAATCAGCTACTGATGGATTCAATCAGCACCTTAAGCTGAGAAAAAGACCTTGATCTATATATGACATATCGATAAGTAGCTATAGTTTCTCTTTTTACGACGTATACAATATATTATTCACAGTGACGATAATATCATTACCTTTCCGTCATCAATCTGCATTTAATACTTATAATTTTCTAACTAAAAAGATTAAGATATGCAAAAGATCACCAGGAAAGCGAAGCTAACTAAGTGTCACGAAGAAGGCTTTTTCTGCCACTTTCACTCCAATCCATGGCGTGCAGTGGGTTATGCCCACTCGATATTATGGCGAAGGCAGTTAAACCACCTCTACTCTGCCCTCTATGGCTCTTAGTGGCCTATGCCCAGTTGGTGCGACGCAGAGGGCTGGTTAGGCGACTTCCGCTTCCCATCCATGGCATTCAGTGGGTTATGTCCACTGGACATCATGTCGAGTGTGGTTTAGCCACCTCGACTCTGCTCACTGTGGCACCGAGTGGACTATGCCCACTCGGTGCCCCGAGGAGGGCTATCTATGCCACCTGGGCCTACAATCCATGGCATCCAGTGGGTTCTGCTCACTGGACGTTATGTCGAGTGTGGTTGAGCCAACCGGACTCTGCCCGCTGTGGCACCGAGTGGGCTATGCCAACTCTGTTCCACGAAGAGAACTGGTTATGCCACCTCCTCTTCTCATCCATGGCGTTCAGCGGGTTATGCCAACTGGGAGTCATGGCAAGTGTGGTTAAGCCACTTCCATTGTTATTTCTGTAGAATGATATATGTAGCAAGCGTTGTATTGAAGTGGTTTGCATTACGCTGCTTACCTCTCCTGTTGTTTGAAGGCTATTTTTTGTATTAGATGTGATTCTAGTGGACACTTTAGTGCAATCCTTTACTAAAATTATATATAAACGCCACATCGTCTAATTCTTCCCAGATTTGTTTATGTCTATGTAAGTAGCTGTTATAGTGTTAGCACTGATTATGTGGTGTAGATATACGTAGTCTCATCTTTTCTTAGACAGACAGGTGGTAGAATAATCCACCTGGCAGAACCTGAAGAAGTTTTCTGTATTAGAATACGAGTTTAACGATGCTTTCCTTCCGTTTGCTCTTCATAGACGTGTGTAATGAACTATTGAAAAGCCACACTATCACCAATAATGCCTGACTGTATGGATATTTTCTCAGCGTGCTTTAGTTACTCTGACACAGATGTAAAGCAGGGAAGAGATTGAGGAGCACAGTCGTTATATGCCACACAATATTTTGCGTATGTGTGATGACCAGCCATCTGAATTATATCCATGCTTGCTTCATCTCTGAGACCCAGCAATCGATACAGCTGAACTACTCACCTTTTGATGGAATGGTTTGAGTACATTTTAATCTCACCTTCGCTAGCGCCTATCGAGAGCAGTCGCCATTGAGAGAACTCCGTGAACGTTTTTGCTCTCTAATGCCGAGAATGGTCAAAAACATTTCCACCGGCTGAAGTTCGTACATCGCAAAACAAATATTTTCATGAGCTCCCGGGCAACATCAACCAGGAGTACATTTCGACAAAAGCATCTTCTAGCAATGGAAATCGTAAAGCTGTGTTTCCTGCTGAGGCTCTAAGTTTCTAAATCCTCTGCTCGGTAGAGTTCTTTACTGACTTATTTAAAATAATAGTACATCTACCGGATCCCACAGCCACATTTTTAGCTTAAAGCTTAGTAACTTCATGATAGCGCAGTCCCAAATTTAAACCAATGACCATAATAGAATGAAGAATAACATCCCTTATGTTGACAGATCGCTGCTGAGCACTATACCAGTACCTCTCGGCGTGTTCACAAACGTGCTCAACCGTTATCGGCTGAGAGCGCAATGTTACAACACCGTAATGCGCAAGATGCACTCTGTGTGATCTTCGTAACGCATCGGGTTTGGAGTTGCCTATTAAAGGGTTTCCATGAGCTTTCGAATTTGTTTTATCAACAAACCATGTCCTGCTCTGACCATTTTGAGAGTAAACGTGTCCTGAACATTGTATAAACGCATTCATTGCATCATTCTTCAGGCTGTCCGGCTTCCCGAATTTGCAGTAGTCCGCTAATAGATTCAAAACAAAGCTTGAACTAGACTGCGTTACTCTAATAGCATCAGGTGCTTGTTTGGTCTTTGCCTAATCTGTAATTACTTTTAAAGCGAGCTTTATGTTGGACCTAGGAGAAGCACTGCAAGCAAAAGACACAAATTTGTATGGAGCATGAAGTCATTTATCGCCGCTGAGACTGAGCTTTGGCGTCTTTGAACCTCTCCCTTTTCGAACGCGTATTGAAACGCTGTTGAGAACTGACATATAAAAGTCTGGAGATATTGGTTTCATGCCTGTAATTCAGATGCCGACGTTTTAGAGACTGTAATAGGCCTTGAGCTTAGTACTCGATGGAGACAAAAGCAGTCCAATGAATCACTGGCAACAGGGAAGTGAACGGTTTGCAAGATTCTGGGTGATGACCATGCTCGCGATGTTGTCACATCAGCGCCACCCTGGATCGGGCAGCGAAGCGGTAAACCCACAGCGCAAACTTTGCGAGCAGCGAATGCGCTGTGCCTGCTGCGTACATGTTTTGCACGGCGCATTGTCTCAGCGAGCATCTGTGAGAAGAAAACAACTACAGCGAGCACGTGTTTCAAGGAGCAGGTGCATGCCGATGATGCTGGTCATTTACGAAGGGCGGCAAGTGTCGTGGTTTGATGGGCGTCAGTGATATCCACAGGGGTGCAACAGTCGTGTCTTTGGTATGATAGCGGGGACGAATGAGCTGCGAACTTGAGCCTGCACGTAATTGCGGTTTTGGAAGCCCTACTTTCGCGTGTGCGTCACGATGGAGAAGGTGTTGTACCGGTATCAAAGCAATAAGTCTAGTTCCGGGGTGGAAACACGCCTACGTCGTAAACCAGGACAGTCCCATACGGCTCAAGTCCTTCGTAACCGAGAACATCACCCTCCATGAAAAAGCAAACATTCGTTACGTATCGAACACGGTCTTGTAGCTCTTTTCCGTTCTTCTTGCAGTGGGAATCGCACTTCTCTTCAAGAGAAGAAGTGGAGCGTACACTCGCAGTTGTTTTAGTTCCACTAGCACGGTGCTTACCCAACGCTTTGTGATGCACTTCCTCTCTTTCTGTGTGAACCAACGGTGAGCGCCGCGCTCTGCACTCAGTCACGCATGTTCGAATCATGTCACTACCCTTTGTACGCTTCATGCTCCCTGGAAGAATCCGCAACAAAGTCACACACCTTGTAATTGCTTCGCATTGGATAGCCATGTTCCACAAGCCGAAGTACGATGCATTTAAGCTATGCAGAAGTGTACTGCTCGTTCCGTTTTACATGCCATCACCATCTCCAAGTGGCATCATCACGGTCAGTGTTATCACTGCTTCTGGTGGCCGCAATTCGAATGCCTTCACTTCTACTCCTACGGTCGAAACCCGAATCGAAGTGCAGCTGGGTGGGTACTAAAGCCCTCCGCATCGTCCAGCTTCTGTTCTGACTGCCTCATCATCATTGTCTCACGCAGATTGTGTGGAAGTCTCATCTCTCATCAGCGTCGTACCAAGCCCCTTGGATCCATCCTCGGTTATCTATTCCATTGAAGAATGTTGCCACCACACAATTGGTTGGTGGCCGTGGTTGTAGCAGTCTGTACGTTTGACTTGATTTCAAAAACCTATGCACAAGGCGAGGACGGAGCATGCGCCATCATGGAAATTTCGTGCCCGTGTTCACAAAAGGTATCTTGAAGAGTTTGCGTGCGGCATGAAGGTAGCGGGATGTGTCTACATGGGCCGTGGAATCCATCCTATCGTTTCGACCGCGTGGGATACCAAATGTGAACTCGATCCAGATGTGCTTTACACAAAGCGAAGGAAACCGCGCTAACTAGCGACACGACTCCGTTCGGATGCCATTTGACGATTGACGCCAGGACATGCACCAGATTTGACTACGTGATGGACAGTGTAATAGAGGTGGACAACGTGCCAGCGGAAGTGTACAGTTTGACTGACGCGCCATTCTTAACGAGAATATGAAGGTTTATGAAATGGTTGCTACAATTGAGGCGGACTTCATAGTGAAAAACGACGCTACGAAATCGATGGATCAGATGAAAAATAAGATGAACGCTGAGGAGAGTGAGAAGATCGAGAAGGATGGAAATTTAATTATCGATACTGTAGAAGAGGCTGGTCGTCTGGCATTGGCCGCTAGCCAAGACGGGAAAAGGGAGTACAAGGGATCGAGAAACCTGGCCAGATTGGCTGCGAAGGCAAGGAAAGCGAACCGAGATGGGGAAGTAGCAGAGAGGCGACTCAAAAGCGAAGAAACCTGCGTTGAAAAGGACGGAACGGAGTGCGCTATATGCCCAGGACTACGGGATGAAGTGGAGCGACTGAAAAATGAGAGCAAAAACACTGTGATTGAGGTTGGACAAGTTGCCAAACAAGCTCGAGAGGACAGCAGGAATGCTCGTGACAACCGTAACAAGATCAAAGAGCTTCGTTCGCAATCTGATGAACGCCGGGGTAAAAGTTGTTGAAGCTGTGGACGAGGTGAAGAGACGTGTTGGTCGTCACAGAAGTCGGACAAGCTGACGGAGTAATGAGAATGAGCCATCTGTTTACGAAAATGAGAGTTTGTTTTGAAACAGCGCGCTCTTAGCACCAGACTCATATCTGCTTGTGTTCAGAGTTCGAAAGTAAACCTGAACCAAAAAGGTGTTCCCGCTACAATAGGAGTTAGCGCGCTGTTGGTTGTCGTTTTTGAAGAGGTTGCCCTTAAACTCTTCAGCATGCCGTCTGCGTCGCATCGTCATAGAAAAAGGGAAATCCCTTACATCAATTGCAGCCATGCACGCGCTTTGGCTATGCCGGGGTGAGCGGGCGCAGCTGAGCATGATGGGGAGCCTCCTAGCTAGCGAAGATAATCGTTTCAGATCACTATGATCTTGTAATAGAATAACACCCACTTAGCATTACGACCATTCCATATGATTACGTACGACCGTACAAGTAGTATAAGTACAGAGGTCACTGATGGAGCGACGCTCTGCTTTGTTCCAGTCATCGGCAATGTGTCGATCCTGGTTCTGTTAAAGATGTTCAGTACCAGTTTGCATCAGCCTTCATTATATTACAGATCTATCGAATATGTGAACAAAGCTCCAGCTCCGGGACTCTACCAGACTGAGCAATGCACCAGTTGGTTCTGACGCACAGAAATCTGACTCGACGAAAGTTTGCAGTTTGTCAGTTATTTATCCATAGAAACATAGACACATAAGCATACTCAAGGCTGGGTTTCGAACAGTAATACATAGTTGCGGACCCTGGTTCTGTATTTTCCGGACTTATATCACTTTTTGGAACATCAGCTGGTAGATGAACATGTGAAAGGAGGTAATGATACAGCCCAGCCCTTTTTGGCTCTTGTGCGGAATCATCATCCTTTTTCGTAACTGAAAGTATTTTTTCAGGATTATATCCTTCGTTGCAGTGATTGAACTCGTCCAAAGCTCTGACATGAAGACTGAGCGATCTTCTTCTACTTCTTCTTTATGGGTGCACATTGTCTAACGACGACGCTGTCGTAGAGCTTATCATAATTCCTTCTCAATCTCTCAACAACTAAGATTAGCCGCTAGCTACTCCACGTGAATAACAAGTTCTCTCTACCCCGTTACACCAGTCTTAACTCCCGACTCAAAATACTGTTGATGGCTGTTGCTTGCACCAAACCTGCAGCCACCGTGTTACGCTCGCCAACTGGTATTGCAAGACGTAGTAGAATGGTACAAAACTTCTGCGGGGAGACCCGAATGAATAATCCATTTCGTTCTGGCGCGTTTCGCCTCTTCCAGACTTTGCTCTGCTAATCCTTCCTCAACTGGAGAGAACGCCAGGTAAGGGGTACAAAACGAAAAGGTAGATTCCATGTATTACGTTCGCGCCCATCCAGAAGATCTTGTGACATCTTACCCTCCCTTTCCTCTTCAACTTTGACGATAAATGGCGGTAAGATCGGTTTGGGGCTCGTGTGTGCTGTAGATCTCTGCGCACGTGCAGAAAACTTGTGTAAAATCATTCAGATCCTTGTACAGGCAGTGTTGTCGCTTCCTAAACTCCCTGGTCTCCGTTGGAGACCCACCGCGATCCTGCCAGAGTTTCCGTGGGAACCTCTATGGTTCTTCTGGGAAAAGTTAGGGAAAGATTGGTAGGATCCGCAGTGTTGCACGTGCCTCGTACGTTCTGTCTCGCACAGATAAGCGGGGGTCTTTTTCCGACGCTACCGCCCAGGGTTTCAGGCTGTCGGTGCGCCGACGGCCGGGGCGATTTTACGGAAGTCCCGGGTCCTTGGAGGCGATCAGTCCGCCGATCGCCTGGACGAGTTTAATGACCTACCGGGTCACTGAGAGATCGTACAGTTAGATGTGTTAATTTCCATGGACGACTCTCAGTGTACAATGAACCTAGGACTTCCACCCATCTCTTTGACTTCTCGTCGTTTTGGGATCTGCTCTGTGTGCTCAAGGAGGGTTTCTTTCATATCAACGCGCAGTAGTCGCAGAATATCAGAACACACTTTCTTCTTTAGAATACGTGTCATCTATCCGTCGTCTGTTTTGTGTTCCACAGCCTTTAGCGTCTTCAGTCTCTCTCGAAACGTATATGCATCACTCAACATTGGTTGGGAACAAAGTGTTGTAAACACCGACTGACGCTTATCGCGCTGCCACTGATGCAAATCGCATCAGCAGTTTGGCATCGGCGTTCAAGACTTCACCATTTATTGTGCTATGAGGTGACGTTTCTCCATCAAAATTGCTCCTCAAAATCACACTTTTTCCGTACACGGATATGTGTTGCTCTACAACACTCCCTGAGCCGCTGCTGAAAAAGATTTAGCAAATCACATAGTTTTTTAACCCTTGGAAGCACAGGGACTCTTGAATACCATGCCGTGGCATCCGACAGCCCACCCATATGACTGCCAAGGTATGTGATGTGCCTTTCTATGAAGGGCTGTATTGTCTTGTCGTCACGTTTCTTGCTCAAGCAAAACCTGGCCAATAAGCGCGACACGTTCTTTGAGCACGTACTCGCCGCAGACTTTGCCAAAACAGATCGTTAATTTTAACCAATTTTCGTCCTGTGTCGACCCTATCAGCTTGCAACGGACGATTCTTAGCTTTTCGTATGCCTGCCGTGCCTCTGGTACATGGACTTGAAGTGGGTCAAGGGCACTTCATCCAGGCTTGTCATTCGCGTACTATACTCCGGCTTCTCTCAATACATCTTAAGAGATGTATTATCAAATGAGTTTTGACGGTGACGTCAGTCTTTTCCATGCTTAGTTGAAGGGTTTCACAGCACCCGCGAAATACATCATCAGATACGACGTCTTGGGACAGAAAAGAAGTCCAGTACAAGCTAGTATCTTATACGTCCGGGATCTGGAGCTGACAGCCTTAGAAATATGAACATCGAGTCAGATAGACTGGTACACGTTACGAATATTGGTGCAGATGCCTTCAGTATATGACAGTCATAGGTTGCCGGAAGAAGAGAAATAGCTTCAATAACGTCTTTCAGGATCCCTTGAAATTCGTGAAGGGCAAACACAGATCTTGGGGTGGTCGCAATACTTTCGTAGAGTGTACAGAAAGCATCAAGGATATCCTCAGCCGTTTGAGATTTGCCAACTGTTCCAAACATAACATTGATAATAGTCCGTCGAGTTTCCGAAACCCACACGAACAATTCGAGAAGCCTGTGTGAGAAAATCACTGAAAGATCTCTGAATAATAGCAAACTCAAGCCAGTTCAATACATGAGCTTTCTGACTACTGCTCGTTTTGCCTAAACTGTACACAATGGCACGTAATGCATCCGGTAGATCAGATGCCATACACTGGGTTGATACAAGCGCAGAACGATGTTCATCATTAAAATCTCTTCTTCGTCGCCGATGTCGATCTCATTTTAGAGTAGAGCGAGAACGGCTCCCACAGCAATATTCTGTTCCGATTGAATGGACATGAGCAGAAACTGAAGTACCTTGGTACGCACATTGTACGCCGGGATGGTATTGTGCACAATGCTCTCAGCTCGAGCGAAGTATACGAGACTTGGTCGATGAATAGGCGAGTAAATATCTCTGGAGTGCCTTGCAATCGCTTAGTAGGTACAGATCAGCGTTGGTGAACTTTATAGGATATGGCGGAATTCTTCGTCTCGACGAAGAAAGTGTACGGAGCGAAGCGAGATGCACAGAACTCTGGCATTATGAATTGAGTTGATAACAATGAGCTTCAGAAGAGTTGAATTGTGTAAAGTGGTGAGTGGAGGGAGCATGAGATGTGAGAGGGTGAGACAGGAGGCAGTGAGAGAGGCAGCGCTCTCATAAATGCTGTGAGCGGAAGGGAGAAAGACATGATGATGGCATTGTGCAAGTGAGAAACGGGGTCAGAGAGGCACAGAAAGGTTGGCGAGAAAGATCGAGAGGCACCCAGACGTCGGTACGAGCAGGCAATAAGGGGCTCGAGCGCTGGAGGGGCACGCGATCAATCTCGGTGCTCCCCGAATTTTTACCAGTTCAAACAGACATGAGCGCTCTCCACTCGGCCTTCCGCGATTGGTTCCACCTGACTGCAGCCGAACCAAAGAAAACTCCGAGCCCATCTCCCAAGCTGCGCGCATGCAGTTGGCGGAGGCTTCCATTCCGTCGCCGCCAGCGGCCCTGTGGCCCTCTGCACTTCATGTGCAACAGATGAATTGATCATTGACGTCGTGGTGTATCATGCGCTCCAAAGAAGCGTACATGCGTCAGCTGTCTGCCCCGCACCGCCTGAAACCTTCCTCACTTCACAACCCGTGCCTACCGTTCGCATGCACCCGCCATTACATCCATATTACGCGTCCTTCATCACCTTCGCTGCTTAAGGTTCTCCATTCCCAAACATCGCACGCACTTTAGGTGCTCCGCTGCCGCTTTTCTGGGGCCATGGGCATGGCCATAATGGCCATCACGGCCATGGCCATCACCTATGGCGCCGGCGCGCTGTGGGGAAGGAAGAGGAGGCTTCCACTCCGGTTGTAGAGCCCAACTACTACTTTGAGTCAGACAAGATGGAGGTTTATTTCTTCTTCTTTATTTTGGGTTCAATATGTCTGATTACGGCATATTGATAGAGGTTTTTCCTGTTTATGAGAAAAACCTCTCTCTCCTAAGAAAGGCTAACAACTTCTGTGGCCACTGGCGGACTATCTCCGCCAAAGTCTTACCTTTTCTCTCTGCTGCGGCAGGAAGCTCGCGTCTCCTAGAATCTGTCCGCTTAGTACAACGAAGCACATAGTGTTCAGCGCTGTTGGTAGCGCGCGTGTTACAGTCACATCGTGATGGTTTCCCTTCTATGTAACTTGCAACAGGGTGAAGCTTCGGCGTGTGTCCTACATAGATCTGAGACAGCGTGACTTCTGCTTTCCGAGGCGATATGATGCCTTGTAGTTCTTCTGGGACATCATTGATCAAAGGCTTGGCTTTAGAGGCAGCCATTATTCGTGTCTTGGCGTCCTCAAAGTAGACCGGTACTCTGACTTGATCTTTCATAGGAGTGCTCAAACCTTGCTTTGCAAGGCTATCCACCCTTTCATTCTGCGGAAGGCCCCAGTGCCCGGGTATCCAAACGATATCAACGAAACAGCCTCTTTTGTCGGTGATGGAACTTAGTATTCGTGAAACAGTTTGTAACGAAGAAGGTTGCTGTCGAAGAGAGCTCTGCAACCCATCTACCATACCTTTGGAGTCCGTTGCCAATCTGATTCGTCCTTTCCATCCTTCTTCACATCTTTGCAAAACCTTTTCAAGCGCGTGTTTTGCAGCGGTGACTTCTGCTGTGAACGAGGACACTTCCACTCCAGCCGGGAGTGTGGCATGTTCTTGTTCAGGACTTTTCTCGTACCACGAGATAGTGTAGGCTGCAGCTCTTACTTTCTTCAGAGAAAGGAGCTGGTATCCCAATTTATGCCCGTCTGCATCTAGTATGATCTGGGAATCCAGACAGGAGTAAGCCATGACAAATTCATCATCACAGTATACCACCATGTCTGGCATTCGGCGATGCCGTTCATAGAACTGGCGGCACTGAGGGTGTGCTGTCATCGATATGACAAACTTCCTAGCGTTGCCTGTAAACCATCCATCCGTCCAATCTACCGTAATTCGAGATTCCCTGTTCTCTGGTTGTCTTGATGGCTCTCCTACCGAGCCATCGCTCCAAATTTCGCATTTTGCTGGCTGTAGTGCACCCAGCAGTGCTTGCGCTGCTTCCTGTTGGACTGCCTTGTTATCGTCTTTGGAACACGGAGTATAATGGAACTCCACATTCTCTATTATGGCGAGTCCTGGCTCGATTGAAAGCGAGGCGCGCGGCAGATGAAGAAGGCCAACCTCTGCCAGTTTCTTCTCTGCTTCTCTTTTCAATGTAGACCTCTTTTTCCTGATTCCCGTATTGGAGAGTGTTAAGATTGATTGCTGTACCGGTATATCCTCGGGAAGCCGCTTGATCTTTTCATATAGTGCTGTGGCTTTGAGAGCAGCTATCTCTTGGAGTGACTTGACTTTGGTCAGTTCCCGAAGTTGCTCGACTGGTGTGGATTTAGCACACCCTGTTTGGATTCTCAATCCTACATTTCGGGCTCTTTCGAGGTTCCGTATGTCTTTGTCGGAAGCATTCGGAATTGCCACTCCGGCGCCGTATGTGGCTATGGGCTCGATGAACCCTTGTCTAAATGTGTGCATCGTTTGCGAATTTGCACCCCAATTTGTTCCTGTTAGTCTCCTCAAAATCCTGCATCTACTCAAATACTTGCTTCTCACCTTCTTCAGGTGTTCCTTAAAGTTCAACCGACTGTCCAGCTGCAGTCCAAGAAATCGCACGCTGTTGGACGGGGTAACTAAAGTCCCGTTCACTGAAACCGCCAGTTGCTCGATGTCCCTTTTCCAGTTTTTGTATGTGAAGGGGACTAGAACGGTTTTTGCTGCATTCATCTTGATCTTGTTGCGGGCACAATAAGTTTCTAGTTTGTGTACTGCCCCCTGCAGTGCTGTTTGACAGCGTGTGAGGGTGTTCGCGGTTACCCATATTGCGGTGTCGTCCGCGAACATACTAATCCTTATTGATCGATTTCGTTCGCATACTGCTTTGTCCAAGTCTGCGTTGTATGCGATCCATAGCGAAGGGGATAGCGTACCCCCTTGTGGCAGGCCTTGTGGCACGACACGCTCCGAGCTTAGCGCTGTGCTCCACCGGCACTGCCACCTCCTGTCCATGAGGAATGCCCGTATCCATCTCCATAGAGAAGTTGGACATTGCATGTTTCCCAGTTTCACCATGAGGTCGTGATGCGGGACACGGTCGTACGCAGCTGAGAAGTCGCAGAATATAGCCATGGTTTGTTTCTTCTTATTCCATCCGTGTGTCACTCCTTCACATAAGGCCTCTATCTGCTCCTCCGTTGACCTGTGCATACGAAATCCTGCTTGGATGTGCGGCAAGAGTGGCTGTAGCCATTGCATGAAAACTTTATACACCATTCTCTCCGCTGTACGGGCCATGACGGAAGTTAGAGATATCGGTCGGAACTTACGTTCCGGTCCTGGTTTGGGAATGGGTATCAACATTGACACTCGCCATTTTGCAGGTACCTCACAGTTCTTGAATGACCTATTGATAATCTGGAGCAGCCTTAGCTTTCCAATCTTTGGTAGATGTTGAAGTAATGCTATCTCGATACCGTCTAAGCCGGGTGTTTTCTTCGGATTCATCTCTGCTAAAGCAACCTGCAAGTGCTGCGTCTTGAAGGTAATCGAACTCTCGTTTTGTGCCCGTCGATGATAGGAGTCGAGAAGTCTCCTGTACCGGTTTCTAATTTCCGTTCCATTGCCTTCGGATTTTCCTTTCTTTATCTCGTGCCTTAGAAACCATTTCGCCCGTCTCCTATCTGTCCAACCTTCTCCACCTGGGGGACAAAGTGATTGAGTTGAATGTTTTCCTTGTTCCATGGCTTTAACGATCTTCCATAGCTTTGCATCTTCTGATGTCGGTGACAGATCGGACATGAGTTCCCGCCACGCATTTCTTTTCAGCTTGTCTATTACGCGGCGGTATCATGTCGTATCCTATCCAAGTTTGACTTCGATTCATCTGTGGGGTTCATTCTGTATTCCCTCCAGGCTTCCTGTCTCCTTGTGACCACTTCAGAAGCTTCTTCTGACCACCATGGGTTGGATCGGGCTCGGTTGCCTTTCGGGATAGTTTTGTGCGCTGCTTTGAGAACAGCGTTCGTGAATGCCGCGTGTTCTGCATCGATAGTGTCAAACTGGTCTGGACTGTTTCTGAGTTGTCTTTGTACTTCCTCCTGGTACGCTGGCCAATCCGCAGACTTCAGTTTCCACTTCCTTCTTCCGTTTCTCTGTCCTGACTGTAAGCCGGTTTCCAATGTGGTGATGCAAACGTGATGATCTGAAAACGTAGTTTCCTTTGCATTCCAGGTTGCATATGGCAACCACTTGCTTGGTACTGCTGAGATGTCTATTCCGCTCTGGCTTCCAGTCGAGGGGTCAGTTCGCGTAGCAATGTTGTCTGTGTTCATGATGTATCTGTCGGTTGACTCCAGGTAATTTTCTAGTTCTATGCCTATCGTTTGTACTCTATCGGGATACCATGATCTGCATACGTTGCAGTCTCCTATGATCATGTGGCTTTCTTCAATTTGATCTGCCCAGGAATTTGCGGCTAGCTGCGGTGGGACATACACATTTGTGATTCGAAGAAGACTCTTTGAAGTCCTTAGTGCAACTGAAACTGTTTCGATTCCTGATCCTAGACTTTTGGCTTCAATAAAGTCGGCGTGATAGCCTTTTCGCTGGTATGTGATGACTCCACCCCCTCTTTCTCCGGCGTTCGAGTACGTCGGAAGCCGATCGCATCTTCCAATCGCGGCATACCCTTGGATTGTTGGCGTATCGTCCTGGGGTTGAAGATGCGTCTCTTGCAGGCAGAGAATGTCTGCCTTGTATTGGTGAGCGGTGACTGCAAGCTCGGCGCGTTTTCCTGATCCTAGAAGACTTCGACAGTTAAGTTGAAGAATACTTACCTTCGTCGGTGATTTTTGTGAACTCGTATTTTTTAGTGCTCGTGAAGTTGTTAGCCTCCGTAGGAGAACCGATCGCGAACTCATTTCGCTTCTCTGCGACAGGATCGTAGAGAAGTCAGGCACACCGTGGGAAGGCGAGTTGCATGTGCCCGAGGTTTATTTGTACGTCGAGATACCCGGCGTCGAAAAGAACGACATCAACATCGAAGTACACTGGTATCACCTCGCCATTGCCACCAAGCGCTTCGAAACGTGTTTCGTCAGAACGGAGGAAGAGAAACGCGAAATGGTCAACTACGACCTAGAGCTCAGGTTGGGGTATGATGCTGATATTCCCAACATCGCTGTCAGCGAGTATCGAGACGGCGTGCTTGCGCTTCGCATCCCCGTCATACAGAGACATGAACCCAGGAAGATCTCGGTTGAGTTGTGATCATGCATAACGTCAAGGCGCTTGTTGTTCTTTGTATATAAGTTAACTTCTTTTGGAAGTATCGTTTGTATGATTTATGAGAATCCAGTAAGCCGAATCTGCACGTTATTTTCGTCATCAAGTGCTTGTCAGATTGCTACGAGTCCCAGGCTGTAGTCCTCTTTGTCCCTGTTTGTAATCACCCATAGGGCGGTGAGACTACCAACGACCGCTCAGTACTCGATTATACAGCAGCTGGACAAATATTGTAACCTTCAGGATAACCATATTGTCGTAAATGATTGTACACCGCTTATGTACGGAGCTCGCTTTCTCTTGCACATCGAGCACTGGCGTAACTTTTCGGCGCACCATGTGCATTTGTCTCACCATTTCGATTATACCCTCTACTTAGATACCCTATCAGGTGCGCCATCAAGGCTAGAACAAGCAATTTTTCGCACAGCAAGGTTTCGATCCACTTCTGATCACCCAACTAGCTACGTCCTCTCACGCACCGCTTGTATGTTTCCGCAGCAAGCCTCTCTCCGTCATGCACGTCATCTTCATCCACCCCGATCTCGTCATTGGAGGTGCCGAGCGTTTCATCGTCGATGCTGCTATATCTCACCTAGACAAGGGCCATCAGACAACCATTTTCACCCAATATTTCGACCCCTCACGCTGTTTCGCTGATGTCACACATCCATCGCCGCGAGTCCGAGTAGAATGCATCTCTACACTGATACCCCGCTCACTGTTCGGACGCTTCCAGGTACGCCTCTTCAAACCTCGAGCCCCATATCCCCGTCTCTCCGCCAGCTCGTTAACCTCTGTTTTCCCAAACACTTTGTTGTTTGTGTACAGGCCGCTCTTGCTTCGCTTCGATGCGCTATTCTTGCTTTATACGCATGCCTGTTCTGCCGCTATGATGTTGCCGTGGTAGGTATCGTATCCTTGCCAATTCTTGTTCTTGCCTTGTTTCGATCCAAATCATTATGCTATTGCCACTATCCAGATGAGCTGCTAGCACAAAGCCTCTCTCCACATTCATAACAGTCCTTGTTGAAGTGGATATACCGAACTTTCATTGATGCCTTATAAGCCTTCTCGCTTCCGCATGCCACTTGTGTGGCGTACAATTCACGCTTCACATCTAACGCCTTTACAAGCACCTTCCCAAAGCTAATTGAGCCCTGTCTCATCTCTTCATGCGTGTCTTTGCCAAACGCCGTAACAGGCCGCAATCCCTCCAATCTACTGCTTTCTCTTAATCGGTATGAGAGAAAGCAGAACGTTCTACTTGCAGTTGAAACATTGGCGTGCCTACGAGCACAACATGATGCTAACGTTAGATTCGTAATAGCTGGCATGTATGACACCAGGCTTGCCGGGAATGTCAACTACTTTGAAGAGATTCGAGACTTCGTCAAACTTCACAAACTGCAAGACCGCGTCGTGATGCTAAAGAACATCTCAGATGAGCGTCGGAGTTCCTTGTTTCGCGAAGCTCTTGTTGTTCTTTACACACCTGCCAATGAACATTTTGGAATTGTGCCCTTGGAGGCTATGGGGGTGGGAGGTCCAATCATTGCAGTTAACTCTGGGGGTCCGCTGGAGACCTTGGAACATCTTTAGTCTGGATTCTTGTGCAAAGACTCTGCAGAGAAGTTTGGACGCGCTGTGTTGGAATTGGTCCGTGATCCTCAGAAGAGTATTGAAATGGGTGCAGAAGGCCGTCGACGAGTTGAGCAATACTCTTCGGGGGAGGTCGTAGGTACAGCACTGCAAAACTTGCTTTCGGAAATTGCAGAAGTATAGCGGAAACATGTCAAAGACATGCCCTCCTTCGCTCTTCAAATACACGGAGCAATGGTAGTAACCAACGAGTATAGAGCCATACAGATCCTCACTGTTGCATCTCATGTAACTGCTTAACCCCTGATTCATGTCAATTTCCTTATGGTTAAGAGTATACGACTTGGGGAGCACCTGCACGCATCAAGAGGGTAGGGGCTCTGCTGGCTTTCACTTTCAAACGACACGGAATAGTTCATATTGAGTTCGACACAGAATATCCCACGGCACAAGTTGTGTATGATGCTGTTGATGTTTGTTGTGTGCGGTATGCACGTGATTAGGACGCCTAGGTTGGTCTCCACAGCAGACCTCTGATCCGAAATATGAGCTCCCAGAAGCAGTCTCAGGGCCTTATCTATGTCGCCTTCTCTTGACGGAAGGACGGCACACTGCGACTGACGGAACGCATGTCCCTTGGGCTCTTTGGTGGTTTGAGCGTGATCCGCCAATGCGGCACTAACCCAACCGCAAAGTGCTTTCACACAAAGGGCTGTTACAAGAACTTGTCGCTTGCGTGCATTTTTCACCGCTGCGTAAGATTGGCCAGTTTGAACAAACTGGTATTCGTTAGATGGCTTCACTGGCTCTCTTGTGTTCTGAGTTTCGGCTTTCTGGCTTTGTACATAACTGTTTCTTTGAGATTTCTTCTTGCGGTCAGCAAAACTGGCCTTTAGAAGTGAGTATCCCTATATCTATATTCTGGAGGACAATTACATTTACCCACGAAACATTCTTCGGTTCACGGCTTGATGTGTCCCCTCAAGGGGTCCTTTTTGAGCGTAAGGACAAACTGGTATTCGTTAGATGGCTTCACTGGCTCTCTTGTGTTCTGAGTTTCGGCTTTCTGGCTTTGTACATAACTTTTTCTTTGAGATTTCTTCTTGCGGTCAGCAAAACTGGCTTTTAGAAGTGAGTATCCCTATATCTGTATTCTGGAGGACAATTACATTTACCCACGGAACATTCTTCGGTTCACGGCTTGATGTGTCCCCTCAAGGGGTCCTTTTTGAGGGTAAGGCTTCCGGTATATCCGCTGTGGATCCCCGTCAGCCAGGCTAAGCTGAGTTAATCCCTCTTCAGGGCTATGATTTGAATGTGCTGCAATAGCATTACCTCTGAAAACGTGCATCATTTGAGCGAAAGCATTTTCCCGCTGCTCACGCATCAGGAAACGTTGATTACGAGAAGGACCATACTGGAGCCCTCTAGAACCCTGCCCGTTTTCAGTGCGTACCGTCGGCAATTGTCCTCCGGGGTACCGTGATGGTTTTTTTTCCCATGCTATTGCTCAACTTGGCTTCCATGGGGTAGTGACGAGGTATTAGTCCTTGCAGTTTCGAATGTGAGTTCTCAATGCCTGACGAGCGGTATGCCGCTTGTCGATCTGGAATGCTTCGCGGAACCTGTCTCATCGGGGCGCGTCTCTGGAGGAAATCAGATTCTCTGCTCTGCATCGAAATGTATTGATCACGATTAGCGCTGGCGGTAATCAGGTTTCCTTTGACTTTCGAGTTTCGATCCACCATCGTACCATGAGCTCCAGTGTGCGGAAAATTTGGACCGGTAGCATATTCTTGGCTCTCCCGAGTTCTAGCTGTGTCATTGTCGTAAGCTAGATCCATTGTGCTCCTTCGGAGTGGAGCTCTTCCAGATATCCAAGCATGGGCTTGAGTCTAAACGTGGGAAGAACTTACGCCTCTCTGCAATCCTCCGTATGTGCGTGGTAAATCCCTATACATGTGGTGCTCTGGCATCCCGATTCCTGGCGGGTTTGATGCTCCTGAATTGATTGCACCCTGCATTGGCTTTCCGGACTTCTGTAGACTTGATTCTTGTCGTGAATCATAGGCATATCTGGTTTTGTCCATGAGCTGAGGACTATCAACCTGTGAGACAGGGTCAACATGAGCCCCCGTAGTCTCGGACATTTTGTGAACTGACTGCATCTCTGTCACTGTCAGCGAATTGAGAAGTACCTACCACGTTTGGGTGAGTGGTTCGTTTGTGTAGGAGAAAGGGCGTGTCGGTGTTGTCTCTGGTGCATTCTGTGAACTTCTGTCTTCTTCAACGACTTGGGGGGTCTCAATGGCAGTTTGGGTGAATGCTCCATGTACAGAAGAGAATTCACTTGTCCGAACAGACTCCCTAGTCTTCTGGCTAAAGAAACTTTCTGAAGCTGTGCTTATGTCAGAACGATTTTGGGGAGTGCTGGCTGAAACGGCATGTGAATCTGGAAGTGTTTCTCCGGGGGTCATGGATTCGGTTCTCTGAATAGAGTTGGAGTGTTCGGAAGTAATTCGAAGTTTTCCATCATCAGCAGACGTATTACAGAACGCACGTTCGCTTTTTCCCATGAGCTAACGTTTATTGTTGAGCTGTCCTCATCATCTTCAGATTCAGCTTCTAGTTCTGATTCCTGCTGGCCATCATCAGCACCGCTAGGTTCGTCTTGATTTTCATTCGTAACTGGCTGTGGTTCGATTAAAGATTCCACGCCATTCTCATTGCCCTCGCTTGTAATTATATTCTGTGATGAGTTGAAACTCTGGTTTTGTTCCTTTAGGCTATCTCCTTCAAGACTGGGGGCTAGACGTTCTGATGAATTCTTATTACCAGATCTCTTGAAACTCGAGAACTCTTCCCACACATCTGTTTCAGAAGCATTTGCAAAACGATTCTTTTGATGTTCGAAACCCAGCGAAGAGCTTGTGATCTCACTCTCATTTAGAGGTAGGGTCGTTCTGTCATATGGATCAGAAGATTCTTTATCCCCTGCTCGTCGAGGATGAGAATGTTGAACGGGATCAATTGTGGCCTTTGATAATTCCTGAACGTCCCAAAGCTGGGAGAAATATCCAGTATCTAGTTTTCGGCAAGAAAATACTCCGTACAGACGCACTAGCTCGTACACAGTTAATAGCCTAATATCATTTTCTGAGTTTGATGTGGAAGTTGCATCATCCTCAAAATGGTGCCTTTGGCGACTGCAGTATCGTTTTAACGCCAACCTAGGTCAGTCAGAAATCACAATTTGGACTGTTCCTCGGGCTACTCCTAGAACTTGGGCATCCCTAAGACTTTCTTCAGAGTTCTTGTCGGCAGATCGATTGATAAGTATTGTCACAGAATACGAAGATAGGGTTGATTTTGAAGGAACCTGAATTTGAAGTTGTCTCAGATCTGAAACGTGATGTTCCTGGAAGCAAGGATTCAATTGCTTCATACGAATGCATTGCTTGCCGAAGGATATGGTGGCCGGGTAATTCTCTGCTTCTTTCAGAGAGAACATTTCAAACGTTTGTTCCCCATTTGCGCATCTCAAGAGTGTATATTTGCCCATATACGATCAAGATGGTTGTCAAGTAGAGGTGCAATATCGCTGTTAAACCTGCTTTCAAACGTTTCTGGTATTAGAATCTGGTTTTGATCCCCTTGTATGACATGGTCTATCCAAAGAGTTTTTGATCTGGTATGCTCTTGTATAGTATTAGAAGCACCAGAAAACTTGTCAAGAGATATTCTCGAGGCAAGATATGTTACTGGGTTATTTCCTTCGCTAGGCGTCTCGTTGATCTCTTTGAAGTACCACAGTGAGAATGAAATACAGGTCAAACACATCAGTGCACTTCTGCACCGCCCTCCTGATAACCATGTGCTTCCCACTGGCGATCGAGGACCTAGATTTCGGCGATTTCTCATTGACGTGGAGCGTTGCCCCAAGTATAGTGAGATATCCTCGCTCACCCGATCTTGCGAGGCAAAACTCTTTTCTTCCACGAATCGTGCATGCCGATTTTCATCCGGGCTGGTTTGGGGTCTGGTCTCACTCGTGTGTGCGGAATTTGAGCTGAACAGTCTGGCTGTAGTCGCTCAGGAGTTGTGCGCGAAGGGAATCCATTGAATGGGTATTGCTTCCTTCCACGCTTGTTGTTATTGCTGTTGAGAGGGTTTGAGGATTCACCTCGTGGAACTCCCATATAACCATCTACAAATTTCAGGCTTTGTTTCGCTGGGTATCCATGGAGATGTGGAGTATCCTCAGATGGCGTCAGATTGTTGTACAGAGCAATTCTCTGTTTCATGAGAAACCCTCGACTTAGAATAGCAATTTTCTCCTGGACGCTCTTCAATATTATGACAGTGGACTTAGCATTTGTCTGTCAACCAGTTCTATGTAATTTCAGCTGGATGAAGTGACAGAAAATAGCCTAGGAATGCTTTTGTGAGTGACTAACACAGCTCTCTACACCAATTCTGAATGTTCTCTGGCACACCTGATTCATGAGCTTAGATTCTGATTTCCTGTTCTCGTTCGATTCCACCATTTGCAAAAGGAAGATAACCACGGTCCGGTCTGTTAGTGCCCGTTTAGTAAAGTTGATGGCTTTTCATGTAACACAGAAGACAGCCTACAAGCCAAGTCACGCCTGAACACCGTGATCAGCTTGTAGCTGTCATGTTCACAGACAGTAGCTAGCTCGTAGCGTAGTCAAAGAAGTCTCTAGACTGCTACGAGACCTGTATAAAATCAGCGTCAGCTGACCTTTCCCTTCATTTGGAGAAGGCCAGACTCCATTCACCATCAATTTGTTACATTTGGTAGCATCTGCATTTTGATCCCATCTCGTCCGCATTTTTCAGTCCCGCTGCAACCACGATGCCCCCCGCAAGCGAGACTCACTCCAGTGCACGCCTCAGAGCACAGACAGCCAGCTCAACTTCCCGTACCGCAAATCCGTCGCCTCAAGACGGTGCAACCGAACATCAGCCACCTGCCACTCCGTCCCCACTGCACCAGCCGACCGCCGAATTGCCGCCTACGGATGACGCAGCTGCCTCCAGTTCATCATCTCCGAGACCACAAGGAATACTTCCCGCATCCCTTCTCGAAATGATCCAGCAGCAGTAAGCTTCATTGGATGAGTTAGCCGCCCAAGTGAGCTCTCTGACCGAGACTGTCACAGCTGTTTCTCCCGTATCTGGGCCTACAGTTTTCGCCACACCAACCCTCCCTTTGGACAATACTCCGGTGGACCCACCATCCCAGCACCAACCCAGAAGACCACCCTTTCTTCTGAACGTGTTGAAATCGTCAAACTTTGCTACTTATCATAGGAAGGAATCTGAACGGACTTTCGTCAAATTTTGTTCCTTTATCTCAGGTATCAGAAAAGTGACAAACTTGTGCTCAAGCATTGCCGACGATCAAGATTTTGACATTGCCGTCGGTTTATTACGTGATCATGCAGATCTGTGATACGCTCGCGCATCTCATGATGGAATTTCGTTCCCGAACCTCTCTGTTCTGCAAGAGGCTATGCTAGACGAATTTGTATCTGCAAACGAACATGCAATGGCTCGTGTTGCTTTGATCCAACTGCGACTTAAGTGTTTCATAGAGAGCCATATCGCGAGGTTCAGAGAGCTGGTCGACATCTTTCACACCCCTTTGTCCAAGGCTTTTACGTTTCTTCAGCTCTCACAACCTCTGCATTTCCGTAAGATGTTATCTGAACGCTTTCCAGACCTTAATCCTATATCTATGTCTGAGATTTACAACTATGTACGCACGATCTATATCTCGGAGAAGTGGAACAATGCGAGCTCTTTCGACCCCTACCAATCCAAACGTTCTCACAAGAACAAGAAACCGGGGAAGAAGAACGCAAATTCAAGGCATTCAGACCCCAGTCTGATCGGTAAGGATCCCGATGCTGTTTCCTGGGGACCAGCCGACGTACGAAACGCTGTCGAGAATGGTGTGTATCGCGCTAACGATCGTTGCATGAAAGGTGGCAAGAAGCCTTGGAGCGACCCTCGTCACCCTTGCCGCAACATTGTGGTTGATGCTACAGCCCAGCGCCCACCGAATCACCGTGCAAAAAACCAGGAGCTTCGCTCACAAGTGCGAGTCCAAGCAGTGCTCCGGCTCCACCGAAGCTCTCAGCCATTGACACTGCTCCGAAGGGAAAAATGATCTACAAAGGTCCCTTAAATGGCCATAAGCGTTGCCTTCCACCTCGATCCTGGAGCCTCCCACGCTTTCATGTCACTGAACTCGGCTCGTCTCTGCCATCTTTCTCTCAGCGCTTCCGCATTCCCCGTTACTGAACTTGGCAACAATTCAACAGTTTCTATTCTCTTCGAGACACGAACGCACATCTCCCTTGGCGACTTCTCTATTCCGGTCTCGGTCTACGTTATCGACATGAATGAAAAGGATAACGGTCTACCATTGGTAGCTGTAGGTCGAGAATGGCTTCGTTCTGCTTGCCTGCACGTCGACTGGAGGACCTTCAACCTTACCGTACAGCTCGCAAACGTTTCAAGGTTCAATGTTCTTCCTCCACAACTGGCGCCCTCTCAGGCCCGCGTGAAGAAGCCCACAATACCAACTGTATCCTACAAACGCCTTCGTCGGACGGCAAATCAGAAGGGATGCGAACTGCATGCATTGCGCTTATGCCCGTCTTCTTCCGTCGACTGCCACCCTGAATTAGCCTCCATAGTCGACGTGTTCCGGGACGTCATTTAAGAAGAGCTACTGTATGATCTCCCTCTTCAGCGGGAACAGGACTTCGAGATCAACCTGAAACACGACCAGCCACCTCCCATACGGCCGGTCATTCGGTTCTCAAACGAAGAGCTCAATCAGCTCCGCAACACATTAGAAGAGCTCCTCAGCAAAGGACTCATCCGCCCATCTTCTTCTCCATTTGGTGCACCAGTTTTCTTCGTGAAGAAGAAGTCGGGACAGCTACGCATGGTCTGTGACTATAGAGGTCTCAACCGAATCACCATTTCGGACGCCACGCCTCTCTATCTCATTGACGGAGCACTAGACCATGTTGCCGGAGCGAAGATATTTACCCAGATATACCTCGTGGGGGCCTATCATCATAGGCGAATTGAGGAAGAGGACTGCCACAAAACTGCCATTGGCACTCGCTTCGGCTCTTTTGAGTGGCAAGTGCTCTGTTTTGGGCTTTGCACCGCCCCGGCCGCCTTCTCTCGCCAACTCGCCTCCGTTCTGTAACACCTCAACGGTCGCTGCCTCTTCCTGTATCTCGAAGAAATTTTGGTGTACAGCAGAACAATAGAAGAGCACAAAGATCACCTCCGAGAGGTCTTTGGCGCTCTGAAGAAACACCAACTATACGCTAATCTCAGCAAGTGTGCGTTTGGTGTAACAGAAGTGGATTTCTTGGGCTTTCATGTTTCGGACAAGGCTGTTTCTACTCAGGAACGTCTAATTACATCTATCCGAGAATGGCGTGCACCTACCAAACTCCGCCATGTTCAGCAGTTTGTTGGCCTCGCTAACTTCTATCGTCGTTTGGTCAAAAGCTATGGTTCTATACTACAGCTTATCACCGATTTCATCCGCAAACACGCGTTCGAGTGGTCTACAGAGCAAGACCGAGCTTTTGCCGAGACCAAAACCGCGTTGACCACTGCACCCGTTTTGGCTCACGCCGATCCAGATAAGCGCTTTGTTCTCGCCACGGATGCTTCGAAGTACGCTGTTGGAGCAACGCTCTCTCAAGACAGACACCCAATCGCATTCATTTCGCACCACGTGTCAGCAACAGAATCGAACTGGAATACCAGCGATCAGAAATTGCTGGCTGTGATGATTGGTTTACGAACTTGGGGCCCCTATCTTCGCGGAAGATATTTTACTCTTCTCACTGATCACGACCTAATCAGTTTCCTTCAGTCGAAGAGTAAATTGACCGGGAGGCAGTGTCTTTGGCTTGACGAAATCCAAGAATACAGCTTCGACGTCAGACATATAGCCGGAAAGAAGAACGTTGTACCTGATGCCCTCAGCCGCAGACCCGACCACACTCCCCTGCAACTCCGCTCGCTTTCCGCATTCATGCCGGGGTTGCACTATCGCATTAGTGCGAACTACGCCACGGATCCCTTGGCCACGGAATTGCTTTCGCATCTCAGAGACAGTTCGCAGTCCACTCCCGCCCATCTACTCCGCTCTATAACCAACTTCAAGCTCATCAATGATATCCTGTACTGGACGGGGACCTCTTCTTTGAGGTTGTATATCCCTACACTAAACTTCCGATCCGAGTTAATGGATTATTTTCATGGAGTGGGACACCTGGGTGCTGATAAGACCTACTGCTCGGCTGTGCGAAACGTCAACTGGCCGAAGATGTATGGAGATATACTTCGATTTGTGCGCATTTGTCGCCGTTGCCATTCTAACAAGTCGTCCATGACTTGCCCGAAGGGCTTATTGAAGCCCCTACCGATCCCGAATAGTTGTTGGGAGACAGTCACATTCGACTTTCTGACTGAACTTCCCCGTTCCGACTCCGGACACGACGCCATCCTCGTCTTTGTCGAGAAGCTTTCTAAGTGTGCTATCTTCGTTTCGACCAAGAAGGATGCAACGGCGAAGGACACTATGGCTCTTTTTGACGCACATCTTTTCTCCAAGTACGGTGTACCTCACACTCTCGTTTCTGATCGCGATCCCAAGGTCGTGTCTCGATTTTGGGGATCTTTTATGCAACTTCTCAATGTGAGGTGCAATATTTCTTCTGCTGACCACCCGCAGACTGACGTTCAATCAGAGAACATGATTGGTACCCTCTCTTCTATACTCCGTAGCTCCAGTAAATCTTCTCCGTCTGACTGGAACTGCCTTTTGCCGACTGTTAAACTAGAATACAACGCTTCTCACCACGGCAGCACACGAGGCGCGCCATTCGAAGTCATTCTAGGCTACATTCCCCATACGCCAGTCAAAAGGTCTCTTCAGCACTGCGCAGAACTCTCCGAAGACGCTCTCAACTATATTGATCGTCGCAAGGCATTCGTTGCAATGGCCAGAGATAATTTGGCTACCGCAGTGTCGAAGCAAAAGTTTTACGCTGACAGGACTCGTGCAGATGTCTCGTTTGAAGATGAAAACTTGGTTCTCCTCTGTGCAGACAATCTTTTCTTAAACGAAGCTCAAGTCTCCCGAAGAAGTGGCAACCACGTTTCATTGGCCCATTCGACATACGCGAAGTCTTGTCGCCATATACCTACCACATTGAACTACCTGCCACCATGCGCCGAGCTCATGATGTTTTTCATGTTTCGAAACTGAAACTATTTCACACTAACCAGCAGGGCCCACTGTATATTGTCATTAGCAAGGATGGAACGGTTGAACAAGAAGCTTGCGCCATATTGGATAAGAATAAGTTTAATCGCAAAGTTTTTTACCTCGTCCAATTCGTTGGAGAAGCTCGCGAGGACGCAGTTTGGCTTCCTCGAATTTCGCTTTCGAATCGCAAGGAACTGTTGGCATCGTTTCAAAACTCTAAGACTTCGCTGGGACAACGTCAGCCGAAAACAGGGTGAGTGTAACACAGAAGACAGCGTACAAGCCAAGTCACGCCTGAGCACCATGATAAGCTTGTAGCTGTCATGTTCACAGACAGTAGGTAGCTTGTAGCCTAGTCAAAGAAGTCTTTAGACTGCTACAATACCTGTATAAAATGAGCGTCAGCTCACCTTCCCCTTCATTTGGAGAAGGCCAGACTCCATTCACCATCAATTTGTTACATTTCGAGTTTTAATTCGAACAGAACAGCGTCAGGTCGAAGGTTTTTTTTTTATGCAAAGAACAGTACAGCATGGTCGAGTCGGACGATAGTGCTTTGCTTGTTTCAGGAGTAGATCATCATGATGGAGCCCCAGATCGATGACACAGTAAAAACATTTGAATCGAAAGGGTTCCCCATTTTCAAGTTTACTGGATCAGAAACCAACATTCTCTAGAAATCTGGATCTTGTTTTGGTTCACCCAAATACAGCAGAGAGGAAGGAGACTGTGCAGGATTGATGCATCCAAAGTTTAAGACGGATTTCCACAAAAGTATACATTTTTAGCAGGTCTGCAACTTGGCATGTTACCTCTGTGTATATCTTATCAAGGAGATCGCTACATTGAGGACAATTTCCTTCTGAAAGCAAAGCTCTATAACTTGGGGTATAATTCGGTGGAGCCCAGGACATTTCTCTAACATAACTTTGTCGCACCCGAGAGAACAGACGTGAAGAAGAACTGAGCATGTGAGTTCTGCATAATACTCTCTGCCTTTGTTTTCAGTGAGTTTTGTTGTGACGTATCGTATGACATCCTCGAAAGCCTCTCGCTTTGAAGCCTCATATAGGAAACAGGGTGGCTTTGCTTTGTTTTGAAAGTAGTCACCGCACAGTGTCTCCAATACCTCTAGAGCCGCTTTGACTACGTACTTGTCGTATTTGTACGTGTGTACAACTTCTTTTATGATCTGCAGCTCAGTGGTGTCCAACAGTATGAGCCGATTAGCTTGGTTCTCGTTGATAAGGAACCGCAATGCTACGAGGACCTCGCGAAGCACTTGCATATGAGAGTACGAATATGTGTCCCTGGTCCGATCAAGCATCTTCCGCACAGTTTGCAGGAGTTCCTGAATTACGCCGTTCTTTCCCATGAAGCTTCTGTTTTCTATTTCGACAGCCTAATTCTTAACAGCTTGGCACACCATGTACACCGTTTCCGGTGTTCCACAAAAAATATCTAAGGTTTCCAATACTTGGGTCACGTGACCTTCGTTGATGTTTTGCTTTCTAATTTCTTCTGACTGCTCTGTGAGATTCACAAGCGTATCGAGAACCAAGTAGCGTACACTATATGAACACGGAAACTGCTCAAAGACAGAGTTCAGATCTACAAGCAGACCCCTAGTCATAGCTACAAGCTTCGATTCCTCTTAGTCCTCGAGCACAGTCCGGAAGTACTCGAGTAGCACAAGTTACATTTCCTCAGATTCTTTCCATCTTCGAAGATAGGCAAAGAACCATTCCATACATCTTGACTTGGGTTCGTTCAGCGCCTTTTGGTGCGATTCACTTGCTTTCAACAAGTCCTTGAAAGCTTCAATGATCGCCTTGGGCACAGTGATGCATCTGTCATAGTGCATGCGGAGCAAATCTTCACATAAGACCACATGGATGAGTTTGGACATACAGAGGCAGTGCTGTGCAGAGTTCTTTCCTAAAATGGTAACGAAACGACACACAGTAGACACGAACGATGCTTACCTTGAGTTCGGTCGGAATGCACGGCATACGCGCCGAACCACGTTCGCCTCTAAGCGTGCAACCACATCACAAAACCGGCGTTGCAAGAGGTCAGTAATAACGCTGATCGCAGGTTAGAGAACTGGAATCTCGGTCGTGTTGAGCGCAAGGGCGCCATAATCGTTGACGAGTTCGATGGCTTCTTCTCGGCACATACTGGTCAAAGACTTGGGCGGTTTGGGTCTAGGTCCATGAATACGTTTGGCCGTGCCACATTTGAACGGCTCCGATTTTTTCTGTCCCTGTGACGCCAGCACCGGTCTCGATGTGCATCTGGCAGGCGGCAATTTTTCCCGCTGTATTTTTTGACTCATCATACGCGCATCAGTGCCGCATCCATTTCTACAAGAATGTATCCAGTGCGCACCCAATGACAATCCTTGGCGTATCAACATGCCTCACTGGATAAGGGCGTTTGTGGCTGGAAAGAAGGTTCTCAGCTCACATGGTAACCTACATGTTCTTGCCCCTCCTAAGCAAGTTCTATAAAAAGAACAGCAAGGCTATCATGCTCCTCTTCACTTCAAAATAGATGAAATCACAAACCTGCGGGCGCAGCTAGCTTTTTTAGTCAAGAGCAATCAAGCTTTGGATACAATTAGCGAAGAAGATCGCGTTTGCGCTTATTGTCAGCAAACCCGGCACATTACTCAACTCGCTGCAATTTGAGTCCTTATTGCAGTAACGGATGCGGGCATTATGGCAGAGTTGCCCACTCAAAGGCCACCTGTTCGAAGAAGGATTTCGATGTCGAGCGAAGGGTTGGATTCGAGGACGTACTGGTGGAGTACGAGAATGAAAATAGGTTCGAGAAGAATTACAATTGTGTTAGCGCGCAGAACAGCCAACAAAAAATTAATGTCTCTGTTGTCGTCTAAGAGGAAATGAATGAAGAATATGTAACAACAACTAGGAGAACAGCTAACAATGTGCCAGTACCAAAGCAGCTTCGAACGGAGGGATCCATGCAGTTACCATCTCTGCTCAACCCATCATTGATAATGGAGAAAGAACCTCATTGCTTGCAGAAACACGCAGCAGGTCCTAAGAAACCCACTAAGAAACGAAAAAATCCCTCTAGAAAATCTTCTGGGAAATTGAAGTTAGAGGAACATGCAGAAAAGTATAGTGTTTTTGAGGAGCTCGCAAATGCTTTCTTTAGAATCGCCTTTGGCCAGCTTGTTCAAGGCAACGCTGACGACGCTAAGAAGGATCTACGTCGCATATGATCAGGACGGACGTCCACCTCGCGTGTCAATTACGCTGAAGCCAGTAACGAGACCCGACGGTTAAAGTTGGTCCAGGTGAAGGTGTATGGAACTGAAGTGAATGCCCTGCTGGACTCGAGAGCAATCCCGAATTTGCTGTCTGCAAGCCTCACAAAGGATTTATGGTTGGAACGACTCCCAAAAATTAGGAAGATTACAGTAGCTGGCAGCACAACTATTATGGTGCGGGGAGTCCTACCTAACATGGCGTTCCAGTGACGTTTGGGACAGTACGGGCTCCATAATAATTTCTGTTGGTTGACAAGTCTCCCTTTAGTTTCATCATAATTCGCCCGACCTTGGACCAACTAACACCATATTGGGAACAGAAAAAGTATCACTCCACTACAAGGGAGGATCTATCACTTTTTGTTTAGAGCATGAGCGATGGAGGATTGTGGGAACTCCCATAGCGCGTGGGACGGACATTGAAGATTTTATGTCAGATTCAGAGGCATTCTTTCCGACACAGAATCAGACTTGAAACAAGAAGAGCTAGTTGTAGTCATGTTGAAGACGAAAAGAACAACGCAGGATTGTTTTAGACCTCACTACAGAATGTAATAACAGAGGAGGCATTAATTGTTGAGAGAAATACCAATGATGAAAAAAGTAAAAATTGTCCACATGAAGTTAGAAATATTGTAACACCACACCCTCTTCCAGAGCAAGCTTCAGAAGGAGCCCGAGCTAATGAGTTATCAGAATTTTCAGGATTCTTAAGAAGTGAAAGAACTAGTAATGATGCTGTCTTCCACAATTGGTTTACGAATGGAAGGCAACCAGAACTGTGCACTGAACGCACCAACAATATCAAAGAAGGACGATTCGAGGGCGCCGATAACAACAATAGCATGTGTTAATCAACATTCTCTGCCCACTCCGTTCCGCCGCATCCAATGTTGCGAATCCCACTTGTGGATCATGCAATTTTGCTTCCAACTTCTGGCACCATCCGCACTTCAGATACGTTCGAGATGTTGCTTAAAAAATGGGAGCCAGAGCTTGATCCCGGGAATCAAATACCTCTACAACCCCAAAATTTCCCAATCAATCATAGATTTCGTATAGAAGTGGATAATACAAAAGATTTTACCTTGTTCTTGACCCCTCAGGCATTCAGGAAGAGGAACTACAAGAAGTTCTAGAATCTCCCTGATACGTAAAACAATGAACACGACTTGGGTGAGAGTGATTCTTGTGTATCTGGAGACAATATTTTCATTTATGAACAAGGGAGTCCCGTGATTACTTAACGCGAAGAGATAGTGGAACATGAGGCTCATCTCTCACATAATTCGCGCAATGGCGAAATTGATCAACTAGAATTGCAAGAGAGACAATAGATAGGTGAAACAATCCATTTATCACAAGATAGGCCGGGAAATTTCCTCTTCCGATATCTTGATGGGCATAAAGAGATTCTAATAACAAAGGACTACCTCTATCCTCAGACAAGTACCTCTACCAACCACAGCAAGATCACCCAAGGTGAGGGCGCTCAGTGATCTGATACATCTGGCACAGCTGAGGATCAAGTGGTTCGAAATAGTTCATATAACGAGCCAACTGATCACCCCAAGGAAGAAGTTACTAAAAGCACGCATCACTACGAAGATCTGAGAAGGGTAACACTACCACGAGAAAACGATACAATAGATAATAAAAGAAACTATGTGCTGCTCGTATCACCCAACAACAATATATCGGTAAGGCCTGGTGCAGTTCGTGATCTTACAGAAGCAGCCTCGCGAGATCCAGACCGATTGGAAGTGCTCTATTATAAGGTACACCATGTTTCCGAACTGGAACGCTCGGCGTTGTGAGATACAATTGAAAACGCAGAGCTAGTCGCCTGGTCTATGGATGATCTGCGACCATTGAACGTACCAGTGATGCATGAGTTCACGTTAAAAACCGAAAAAATCATTCATTCGCGTGTATGAAGGTTGCTACCAAAATACGACGGGGTGGTACAAGAGGAATTGCCAAGATATTATTGGTTGGAATTATGAAACCAAGCTGCTCACAATCGTCAATTCCTAATGTCATCGCTCTTAAAAAGGACAGAAGACTTCGTTTTTTTTGTCGAATACCGAGCGCAAAACTCTGTCATGAAAGCAGAGAACTGGCCACTATCTCGTATGGATCAAGTATTTGATGACCTTCGTGGATGCAAGTTCTTACCAATTTGGACTTGTTTTCGCTTGTTTTGTTTTTTGGCTGATGGCACATACAGAAGTATCCCAGACGTAGGGAGATGACCACCTTTATCTGCCAATAAGGAATATACCATGTTGAGGTAATGTCTTCTGCACTAATTTATGCGCCCTTAACCTTTCAGAGAATGATGGATTCCATCTTGGGAATGGTTGAGTTTGTTCGAGTATACATTGATGATGTTGTTATTTTCTCAATACTTCTCGATGAACTTGTGGTATATTTCATCTACGTACTGAGACTCATCACAGAGCATGGCCTTAAGCTGAAAACATCGAAATGTCACTTAGCTCAGTTTTAGATACGACGGCTAGAACATGTGTTGGATTCCAAAGGGATAAATATGGATAGGAAGAAGATACAAGTCATACGAGAGGCCCCCTTACCGACTACGACGACGGAGCTCAGAAGTTTGTTAGGACTTGCTGGATACTACAGAATTTTCATCAAGGGATTTGCTGATACAACATCTTTCTTGCATGCACCCACCTTAGGTAATAAGAAGCCTACGTTTTCAGATGATATGAAGAAAGCATTTGAGGAGTTGAAACGCAAGATTACCTCAGCTCCGGTACTAGCAGTTCCAAACTTTGACTTACACTTTCATGTCGAGACGGATGCGTCGTCAGTGGCTGTCACAGTAATCCTTCCACAGTAACATGAATGTGGCAAATTTCACCCAATTCAGTTTGCATCTTGCACCATGAATGATTCTGAACGCCAGTACTTAGTTTGCAAAAAGAGGCACTAGCAGTCATGTTTGCGTTGACGAATTTTCGTATCTAACAAGTAGGATCCAGGCCTTTCCGACTAGTCACAGATCACCAGGCTCTTAATTATCCGTTTCAAAAGAAGGACATACATGAGCGACTCGTAAGGTGGTTTGATCTCCTCGCAGAATATGAACTTCAAATCATCTACCTTCCTGGTTCCAAGAACCTGGCTGGTGACGTTCTCTTGCAATACGCTCCCGAAACATTTGGTAACAGTTCGAATGAAGACGAACTGGCTTTGTCTACCGCTAACCTTCAAGGCACACCCTTCTCCGGACTGGATCCACATTATGCCATTATTGGTCAGTATAAGAGTGGCTTGTGTTAGATTTAGTTACTATTTCCATTTTTTGAGAATAATTGGCTCCAGCATTAGTTTTAACGTGTCTTCGTTTTCTTATGGTATTACAATCAATCTCCTGAAGAGATCATTTATCCCTATGACATGTCTACCTCGCCTTGAAGCCTAGTTGACATCTTTTGTGACATGCTGCCAATATGACACGACATCATGTTGAGTTCAGAGACTTCCAGCCCGGCCAAGTGGACAAAGTTGGCTCCGAAGTACATCTCACCTACTACTGACAACGTTGACAGAAACCTCACAGGGTACAGCAATGATCAGGCAGCCATGAAGGATTCCCGGGGGAACCGTGCCAGGTCACCGCGTGCACCATGGGCTCATGCCTGAACATCAAGACCCTAACTGTCACTGATCCTTTCCGAGCCATAGAGAAAGTCATCAGTGGTGGTAGAAATCGCCAAGTCATCAAACAACTAGATCTGGTAATGAACCCATTAAATCACCCACATATGAAGGCCAACGAGAAGAACAAGCAAAATGCAGTTAAAGTCGGACCATCTCTCACCGACTAGTGGCGATGATAGAACTAGGCTAGAAACTCTGTATAACCCCCGATGCATGCTCAGAATCTCAACTAGGTTCATCATCATCGACTTCCAACCATTGCACCTCTGTTCTTAGCGTTTGTAGCATTGGAAAGTACGTATTGCACTTACCTGAAACTGGTGAACATCCAGCATTCATAGATTTTGATACACAGAATTCCCCGCGGAGGATGAGCCACATCGATCCAGAACGTACTAACTGTTGATTCCTCAACGTTTTGTGTTCCAAGTGAGCTCAATACTCCGATCTAGTTTACCGCCGTCTTCGGCGTCAGTGTACACCAACACCGACGTATCCTCCGAACGACCATCAACACCGCCGCCACCACTACCTGTGCACCCCGCTAACCCTGGAACCCCCGTAGCTGATCGGAACCTCTTCGTCGAACCCCATACGTCTCACTCAAACCATTCGACAACCTCATATCGCTTGAACCCAGGACACCTCGTAGTCAACCACCACCTCCCGAACCAGTTGGCAAGATAACAGAAACTCCAGACGAGCGTAAAACGGCCTCCGTTGAGGACAATCATGCAAAATTCTACACAGTCCTGGAACGTATTCTTGAAGCAAAAGACGCAGCCAATCCGAACTGCAGACCTGACTTGCCGATCAGTGACGCGGGAAACATCAAAATTCATAGCTTGGCAAATGATCGTGTCTGGCGCCCGGGGAAGAGTACATTTTGGTGTCACTTCCGTTCAAATAGGTTTGAATACCGCAACTTACGCCTCAAAGGCCGGGTACAAGTCGAGGAACACCTTCACGGTGTCAAACACTAAAAGGTGTTGTCGAAAACGTCAGAGCCTGATTGTCATATTTGCCGTATACCGTATTTCAACAATTAGAAGCACTAAAAAGACAACTGGAAAGGCAACGAGCATCGATTGGCTAAGGAAAATAAACAAAGCCGTCAACAGATATTCTTTGACGGCCATTTTTAGCCCAGAAAACACAGTTTTGTGAAAACTAAAAATTGGTCGTTCTACTCTTTGAGCTATCGTTTTTGGTTGCGTTCGAGCTCCCACTGTGCAAAGATTACCAAGCTTCGTCAAGGGAAAGGTATCCGTAGAGGCCTTACTATCTTCTCAATCTCGTGATCCCCGGTAAATTCGAATGAAGGAACTCTACTTCAGCCACTCCGATACACGTCCACGTTCTTACAGCGAAGATATTCGAGCCTCTAATCTCGATCTTTTGATACATTGCCTGATACCACTTAGTAACGTCATAATTTTTCATTTTGGCATGGTGCCGAAAACATCCGCATTATAGTCACCGAGATCCATAGTTTTGGACGGATAGTTTGACCCATTTGGCAAGGTTTTCCTGTTTCAATTGTTTTTTTGCAATTTCGGGCACTCCAGACAATGCTGGGCCCTCCCCGCAGTCCGGCGCAAACCAGATAATCCAGAATCTAGGACGGGCACTGGACGATACAGGTGGTCGAGGGGAAAGAATCGAACGAGAAACGGAACAGAAGATCTCATCCCTCAAGTCTGCTCTTACCCTTCTTCTTAGCTCGAAAAGCGAATCTGCGTCCACTCAAAATATCAATAAGCCTTCTCTATTTGATAGAAGCAGAATTTTAATAGCTGGATCACCCACATCCGAAACTATCTTGAAGGAACGTCAAACCAAAAGGGCCTTCCCATATCACTCAGCTGTATTAGTGAAGCCGCTCATGAATGGTATCTCGTCCAAGTGAAGAATGGAACAGAATTCATCACACTGGAAGAGCTATTTGATTCTTCAGAGACTCGATTCAGGATAGTTAATAAGGAAAAACTTGCTTTCGATAAACTGAGAAAGTAGAAACAGATAAAAAACGTCCAGCAGTACAATGAAGAGTTCTTGACGGTCGTACTGGATATTTCTAATACCAGTATGGGAGAACAAATATATCGATATACAAGAGCTCTGAAGAGCTTTTATTAGGAAACACTTTATTTTAAAGAATACGAACCTGTTACGGATGTGATGAAGGATGTGGAAGGAGCTGAATCAGCGTATAGAAGAGGGTGATCCAGCAGATTCAGGAGATCGGCAGGTGGCCACCGGCACAATAACGGACAAGTACCAATGGAAATTGTGAATCTGAAGTTAGAGAAGTTTACTCAGGAAAACAGAGAAAATTGTGGCACGCACAATTTGCATCCACAGCAAAGGACCACTGCATAGGCCAAACGATGCGCGTAGCCCAAAAATCGCCCACAGGAACTGTCCAACCTGCTGCCAGTTCAAATCAAAACCACTGTATCCATAGAGCCAAAAAAGATCTCCACGACTAATTTTAATGTCGAAGAACGCACGGAACACCCGCGTGCGAGTACCAAATTAGACTACAAGAAGTAAAGACTTTTGACGTCAAATCTCGCGTCACCCTTTGAAACCCCCACCGCAGGACTGCTACTTGCGCAAGTACGCGTAAAAGTAAAAGATGTAAAGCTTTTTTGAGAAGGTATTCGATACCAGCTACCTTTCTCAATCTTTCTTTAAAGCCGTGGGAATCCCAACAGTCAAAACGGACTACCAAACAGAAATGACAAATGGATCAACTACCATCTTAGAAGAGACTAAAAAAGAAGGTGTCATATTAGAAATGGGACAACTCACAGAGAAAAGACGGTTTGCCATCTTCCCACTGTACGGATATGACGCAATCCTCGGAAAGAACTGGCTGCAACAGTACAACCCTTACGTCAACCATCGAACGAACGTCATATCATTCCACGTAGAAAAGGAACAAGTTTTTACTCACGTTACATGGAAGAGAAACAATAATGTGACAACAATAAGCGCTAGCAAGAAATGTATACAGAAAAAGCTACCAGAATTTTGCCGTTCTTGTACGACCAAGAAATGAATGAGAAGAAACAAAAGTACAAGAACCCAACCTAAAGTCGTTGTTACGTCATTACAAAGATATGTTCCTCGATAAACGCCCAGTCGGACTTCCTCCGAAACGAGAACAAGGCTTTAACATCGACTTACTACCCGATTCAACACCACTAAAGAAAGAGCTCTATTGAATTTCGGATAAATAACTTATAGAATTCGTAAACAACTCGATGATCTACTTCAACAGGATTTCATCCAACCGAGCTCAAGTGCTTGGGGTGCACCTGTACTGTTTGTCGAAAAGAAAGATGGGTCGTTAAACCTATGCATAGACTATCAAGGATTGAACAAACTATCTGTGAAGCACAACTATCCTACACCCAGGATTGATGACATATTTGATAAGTTAGGTGGAGCTAAAATATTCTCGAAAACAGATATCCGTTCAGGTTATCGTTGAATAAGGCTTTTTGAGAAGTCGGTTCCTATACCAGCCTTTCATACGAGGTATGGTCGCATTGAGGTCCTTGTACCCCCTTCGTTCCTAAAAATGCGCCAGCTTCATTCATGAGCATGATGAATAGCGTATTACAAGAGTACTTAGATACGTTTGTCCTATTAGATCTAGATGATTCCTCACTTACAGTACAAACGAAGAGGAACAACTGAAGCACATAAGATGTGTAATACAAAAACTGCGTGAGCACAAGCTCTATGGGAAGCATTCAAAGTGTGACTTCATGAAAAAGAAAGTCGAATACCTAAGAAACATTTTGAGTGAAAAAAGTATATCCCTCGGTGCGCAGAAAGTTGATGCAATCTTGAATTGGAGCCTACCCAGAACCAAAACCGACGACCAGTTATTTATCGGGTCAATAATCTGCTACGGAAAATTTATTAAGGACTGTCCCAAAATATCAAAACCCTTCAACAAACTATCTAGAAAAGCCCAGTTTGCATGGAATCAGGAACATGTTGAGAGTTTGGAGTCTCTGAAGAAAGCTATAACCAGAACCCCAGTATTCAGACACTTTAACCCAAAACTAAACATTATCACTACTATCGACGCCTCTCAATATTCCCTTGGAGCCGTCACGGAAGAGGTTGAAAATAATGTTGAACGACCTGTAGCATTTTCGTCAAGCACATTTTACGCACCAGAACGACGTTATGCCACCCAAGAGAGAGAATTCTTGGGAGTAATAGATACGCTAATAGTATGGAGAGTTTATCCTCATGGCCAGACGTTCACAGTATGTGCAGATCACTAGTACTTTTTATTTCTAGAGAGCCTATCTCAAAGAAAAGTACGCTGGCCGGAAATTGTGAAGTTTGACTTTTCTTTTCATACGATCAAAGGGAAAGCCAACGTTCCTGCAGATGCTCTTTCAACATACCCAAAATCTGCTGAAAACCATTAAGTGATGGAATAGAAAAATCGGCTCTCAGCCGCAGGCGGCGCTTTGCGCCGCGACCCAGAGTTTTCATAAGATATCCGTACAAATTTGGGTTTACGCATAAACTAAACTACACCAAAGTAATCACGCCGCGCTCGAAAGTTCATAGCTTCTTGTAGAACAAACAGTTTGATGCTTACTGGCATTGCATGGAAATCGTGCGCACTTTGGAGCACCTCGTCTTCAATACGAAGCACTAACACATCAGTAGATGTTTTCACACGCGAAACCCCAACATAGACCTGACCCGGCAAAAAACGTTTGTTCGAAATTCGATTATGATTTTCTTCAGGGATTGTTTTCGTGCTTTATGCACAGTTGTTGAAAATGTCAATTTGATTTGAAACTGTCATCGTTTGATTTTCACATCTGCAAACTCAAAGATGAAGTCAATGCGGTGCATTAAAAAGTTTTGTTAATAAACCCATGTTCATCAATGCCCAAAACTCGAATCATTCTGCGAGAAATGCTGGTATCGATAAACATCTTTCCATTTAGCAAGTGCAGATCAAGTGCATTTCAAATCATCATAACATTAACACCCAACTTCAGTTTCAAAGGATGGTGCGGGACTCCAGTTGGAGCGTAGTTAAACGTCAGCTTAGGTCCTATGATACTATTTGTATGAAATTTTTCACCCTTTCGCCCTCGACTGGGAACGCTTGTCGTGGCAGGCTTCAAGCCAAACATCCTTCCTTGGAAATACTCCAATGCGTTCTGGTTGTATTCCTCCACTAATTGATTTATTGGCGAAACAATCAATCAGATGAGCTTGAAATCTTCCTTCTTTCGTGTTGTTAAACATTTCGGCAGCAACTTTTATTCTTCGTGTAAATCTGATGTAGACATGAGTAGAAGACTTTCAGATGCTGGAAACGTCCCACGACCAAGACTGAGCAAATCTTTGGCGAAAACTGGATCATCTTGTTGGCGAACCTGTTCTGTATGGCGAAGACCTTTGCCTCTTCTGTCCCAAAGCTCGCAAGAGTACCATGGAACCTTCCATGGGAGATTCAGTGGAGTAACACGAGTCGTTCCATCCCTTTCGGATACTGTTCTCGCTCTCGGAACCACTGGCAGCAGTTGCATGTAGTCGCCGGCCATTACTTTGACCATGCCTCCAAAGTCTTTCGTAGAGTTTCTAAAGTCCTTCAGTACCATTTTCATGATCTTGAAGATCATTTTCAGGCACATTGATGCTTCATAAAGTACCAGCACAACAGTCCTCCGGATTACCTCTGCTCTTTGTGATCGTGATTGGTACTTGGAAAGTGTCTGAAGCTCTCTACTTTGCGAATCTTTGTTGTCATTGACTCCCAATCCAAGCAAACTATGCAAACTTTTTCCGCCTAGTATAGGGCAGCAGCAATACCCCTCGTTGCTGTCATCTGCACCAATAGGCCTTCGTGCTCAACAATATCTCTCAACAAAGATAGGAGATAGGTCTTTCCTGTCCTCGCTCTTCCTTGTAAGAAGGTAACACTTCTGTGTGTGTTGCGTCTTTCAGACTCTCCCATTCTTTCTCGGTATTGTATCTCCCTCATTATTTTCTGAAAAATGGGCCTTTGTCCTTCTTCGAGAACACCATATGGCTCTTTTAATCTTTGCCTGGACCTCGAAGAAGAGCTGCGATGTACTTCAGCTCGTCCTTCTGCTAGCTGCAGTTTGCTCTGTCTGAGAGGAAGTTGTGATACAGTATGATGAAAGAAGGGATCATTTCTGATAAGTCGACCACAATTATTGTCTGAAGTTTCAATGATTCTTCATATTATTTTTTTTCTTCTTTAGCCTCTGTTTCCCTCGGTTATATATGCAGCTAGAGCTCGTTCGTGCTTTCCATTCACTGTTTTAGTATTTAAACCTTTTTGAAAAGAAGTGGCGAGCAAGTAATGCAGCTAAGCAGAATTAGAATGGTATCATACTTACTCATCAAAAGCCGCTTCGTACTCGTCACTATGGATATGTACTCCACGGACTACTGCCGCTTCTCTATAAGTTGAGTAAGATTCGCTCCAAATACGTTTCCAATCATCAAAGGAGCTGAATGCAGAGTCCATAAGTAATATTCGAAGAGCGGAGAGTTCGGAATTTGCGGGAGAAGCAATTGTAGTTTGAGTCACAGTTCGATCCTTTTCGGATTGTTGCACGACGTTCATTCGTGGACTTCCTCCATCCTAGGTAGAGTCAGACTCTGGTACAGGGCGGGGTAGCTTATGGTATACACGTGCAGTCTCGTAGTATGTAATCTGGTCCAAGTCCACGTACCATGAGGATCGTTTTAAAATTCTTTCGAGCAGGGAAGACTTCAGACGTCTAGGCAGTCTTACGTTCCGAATCAGAACCTATCGTGCTCCACCGAGATTTATGTCAAGTGCCTGTACAGTTGAATTGATGTGAACATGCCTGAACTATAAGCGGTTCCATGCTGCTTCAACCACGCCCACAACTCTCGCTCTCATATGTCACTCTGTGCACTTGATTGGCTTTCCGTTCCACTTGATAGAACCAAATCATGTTCTTTGGCACTCTCAAACGCATACTTAATCAGTTATGCTACAGTGCTGCCACCTTGGGTACTTTACACATTGATGTGAGCATTGTACTTCATTGTGAGATCTGGATTGTACTGATCTAGTTTAAATTCTTCTGACCTTCTTCTTTGATAGGTCACTCGTTTTGTGTACTCATTTAGCATTGTTTCAGCCATAATGTCTTCTCAATCATACCCAAATCGGCACCTCCCGTCAGAGGTACGATCAAATTTTCTTCACCAATTTGTGGAGCTCCTGGTGTTCAGGCAAATCACCCCGAGGCCGTTTGGCTCTGATAAAAGTGTCAATGCTCTCAGGATCTTCAATTACGCCCCCTTCCAATCAAATACGAATGTGAAAATGTAGAGTATTTCTCTCGTCGAACTCAAGTTTAGTGGCAATCCCAATACATTTTGAGCCGAAGAGCTGCTCCGAATTATTCACTACATCCTTCATGATTGAATTTGCATACTGGTTGTACACTCCTGCAATAAGGTCTGGCCTATCAAAAGGACGGCTTCTGTCTCCCTGTAGAGAGAATGCTCCGTTGTTCTCACTGTCTATACTAAGCCGTTTCATCTCTTCCCGCCATAATTTCATTGTGACTGTGACGAAAGGCATCAGGGAGCCCAGGTGAGCGACCATTGCTTGTACATCCAGCCATTTTTGTCTCCAGTAAGCCGGAAATGTTTTGTAATCACATGGAAAGAAGATTCTACCGGGAGGGCAGAGTTAATCTGTTCTGGTATGGGTTCCACCCCGCAGCTCACGTTCTTCAATCCTTCTCAACTGTTCTGTTTCCAAGCAAAGAAGTCTCAAGTATTCAAGTTTTGTGCTAGTACGAAGCAAACATTGCTGTAGAAGAGTGCCAGAGTTCAGGAGCACATTATCGGATACAGTCTTCCTTTATAGTGTTCTGCCCATGTTAGGCTCCTTTCGGCTCGGTTGTTGGCATCCTTTGATGAAATATATGTTGCTGTATCATACACGGCATGAATCACACCGTAAGGGTAGAGCCGTGGAAATGCCCCTTTCTCAGCTTCTATTGAACCAGGCTTCAAACCATTGTACTTGACAACTCGCCGTTGAAGATTCCCGGTTTACATGTGATAGGATTCTCTTCTCCCTACCAGCTGCACAGCTTGGGTTTCCGACCTGAACAGTACACTTGGCTCTACGACAAATGCTCTCATTGCAAGAGGTCTGCCCCAGCTGTCTTCTGGTAAAGATCCTGCACTGGAGCTCACCTCGATTCGGGAATCATACGCACCTTGATATTTCCAGACAACTATTCCTTCCTGAATAGCATCTGCATGGATGTCCAGAGTAGACTCGTCCGCGTTGGATCTCCTCCGAACACTTTTGTCTAGTCTGAACAAATTTGTATACCTCTGTCGGACAATGCCTGGTCTTCCTTGCAAGAGATCGTATAAATTTGGAACTAAGTATCTAATATTCGGGTTAGACACCATTCTTCTCGTGGGGGAGGAAGTATAATCCTGTAAATTAGGACTGGGAGGAATTTCCGACCACAAATATGAGTAGCGCACGTCCTGGCCTTGTAACAGAAAGAGCAACATTGCCTTGAAGTGGAAGAAATGACGAACACCCACCACGAACGTAATTCATATCCATTAATGTGACAATGGTTGCAAATATCAATTTAAGTGTGTTGATAGCGTTTGAAAAGAACATAAGTGATATATGTCTTCAAATTTCCAATTTATATGCACTCGTCTGAAAGAAACTACAAGCGATCTGGAGCTTTTATATCGACACCATGTTCCTTACGTTTGTAGACGAAGCAGAACTGCGCCACAATACTTGCACATACGAATACGAAGCAGTAACCCCAAATATTTGAGAGGACATCGAGTTGCTCGATGGCCGTTTGCACTGCATGTCCCACAACACGCTGGAAGTGTACCAGTGACTCTTTGGTACTTCAGATATGAAGGGCTTGGACGTGCAAGACCTTGAAAAATATTTTCTGCCCTTGCATCCCAGACATATTTTGCTCCATATTGAATGCATTGACGAGGTCTCCCCACGAACTGCATAATTATCTTATCTGGTTCCTGTTGAATGAGGGAAGTATGAGAGGAGTTCAAGTAAATCTCTTCAGGATTATGAGGTTCCATGATTCTCGTTTCTAAGTCCACCTGCTCAAGCTCATCGGTTATATCTAGATGATGCACGGGCTGTGTATTCTCTCTTTGACGACTGCCTGCTCCTGATCGGGGTCCACCCAGTCGTGATGGCAGTGGATGCGAAGAAGATCTCATGTAGGACTGCGAGAACTGGAGAGAGATTGACAGATTTGGTGATCACATTCCGATGGAATATGTACCGTCTCTGCCCGGTGCAGTAGAGATCTAGTGTTGCACAATGGTTTTGTACATGATATATACGTATACATTTTGTCCTCATTGTCTCAAGATGCTCTTGACACCAGCAGTACATTGATAGTTTACATACGTATTACTTTGCTAAGTACATATGCATTGCACTCTTATTCAGTATTGCTTTCGGACGTCAATACATGTCGAGTAGGATTTTGCCTACGTATGAGTTGTATAGGTAATTCCTATTCTTGTTAGAGGGTCCTACGTTTCTAGAACTGTTTGGACTACATATCAACTACATAGACTAAGATTATTTTTGTTCGGAGGGTATACGTTTGCAGTACTGCGCAGACTACGTATGCACTACGTAAACTATAACTATTTTCGTTAGAAGGGTATAAGTTTGCAGTACTGCACAGCCTACGTATGCACTGCATAGATTACAACTCTTTGTTTAGAAGGGTATACGTTCCCAGTACTGTGCAGCTTACGTATGCACGACGTAAGCTATAACTTTTTTTGTTAGAAGGGTACACATATGTTGTACTGTACGTTATTTATTTTGTTGTTTGAATAGGATACGTTTCTATTTTACATATTGTATAATGTGCTGACGATTGTGTACTTAAGCTAGAATGAACTCTAAAATTGCAGAAAGCTTTTCTTGAAGCAGTCGCCTACAACTTATTTCACTTTACTTGCTTCTCCGTTTCAACTACTGTCTAAAGCCATTACCGATATGTCCCAAACAGAGGTTCCCTGCCTACAACTATGCAGTTTTCTCAGCCGTAAGGATGCTATTTTACCGCACTTGTGCACATTATTGAAAAAATTGTGCAGAATACAGGCTGCATTAAAGCAAATTGATTTGCACCGTGGCACTTTCAATTGATTTTTTTTTGGAAGAGATTTGTGCTCCATTGGCCTGAAGAACGACACCGTGTACGCGGGATTGGAAGACTACCACCTGATTGGACGCAGCAAGGATTTGCCTGTTCGTTGGCCGTCAGAGATATCCACGAATGAGACGGATTCGACGGTGATGATAGAAGTTGAGACTGTGAAGAGTGACAGATCTTCAACGTGCTCGACCGATTCGCGCCAGTAGACCAAATCGTTTGATTACCATTGGCTAGTCATTTGGAGGGACATAAATGTGCGTTTATTCATTTGTTCTAAGGGATCAGGTTGCCCGTTGTCAGTGCAATCCTCAGGTAGATTAGACCAGTCATAACAGGAAGCAGTTTTCAGAACTTCCAAAGTCAATGGTACATCTCAGCTTGGTGAAGTATCCAAAAACGATACGCGCCCACTCTTCAACGGATATCTAAACAAGAACGAAGTAAAGACGTATACAAGTCTATACAGAGCCCATTTCAAAAAAATAAAACGGATTCATGTATAAAGAAAGACGACCCGTTGTGCCAAAAAGCCAAGTGCGGCTGAAGATACTACAAGAACACCACGTTCAGCCTGTTTAAGTACATCTAGCATTCAAAAAGACATATGAAAATTTCGGAGCCTATACCACTGGAAATCGTTACGCCGAACGACTATAGAATACGTGGACTCATGCCTGAAATGTTAAGAAACGAAATCACAAACCACAAAACCACAGGGTCAACTACAACCACTACGTCCGCCGAAAACGAATTAGGCATAAATTAAAATGGAATTCATCACCCCACTTCCGAAAACGAAACAGGGGAATAATGCATTTCAAGTAGTAGTAGACTGCATATCCAAGTTGATCAGAATCATTCCAACCCCATCAAATGTCACTACAATTCAGACTGCAGAAATTTATTGTAAACACAAAAACACACATCATGGCCTTTCCCAAGTTATTATCTCCGATAGGGACAAGGTGTTTATAAGCAACTTTTGAAAAGAAATATTCCGCTTCATTGGTACCAAAGTAAGGACGTCAACAGCATATTATCCACAGAAAAATGGTCAACCTGATGTAATGAACAGGAAAATTGAAGAACTGATTAGAGGATACGTCAATCTCAAGCAATCCAATTTGGATGAACACCTCATAGAGTTCGAAGTCACATACAACACGTCTAGGAACTCGACAACAAATTTTACGCCATTCTTCTTAACGTATGGTTACCACTCAAGAGTACTCCCGCTCGATACTCTCATCTAAAAGAATTATGGAGCTCTCAAACTCGTATAAAGCATGAACCAAGCAAGAAAAGAAGCAAGAACACAGATTGAAAGGCAGAATCTTTACTCTCGGTCATAAACCGACAAGAATCGATCCCCTTGCCCATTGAAAGTTGGACAAAAAGTCATGTTGTCCACAAATAACTTCAACGCCCACCACATAGGGAAATAGTCTAAACTACAAATCCCATATTGTAGGGTATTCATGATCACGGAAAAACTTGGGCCAGTAACATTTTGTCTAGACCTTGTGGTGCAATCCCGGTGTGGGAAAGGCACCCAAGGCAGCTCGAAGCCTTGCTCTCTTGGAGAGGTAGGCCCAGCTGGGTAGAGCCCTCCGTGTCCCGTATGACGGGTGTAACTCCGTCGGGAGCCTGGATGTACCTCGGAGGTTTAGGGGTTAGAACGGGTCGGAACCACGGCTGGTCCGGAAGTAGCCTGCGAACAGTGGAACAAAAGAGGGAAAGGGACCACCCGACGGGGGCGTGCGGAAAGCGGGAACAGACCCCGGAGGGGGGGTGCCGATACACACACACGAACACGCACCGCGCGGCGGTTAGGGGATATGAGGGGAAGGGATGGTCTCACGGTCTCACGACACACGTCGGTAATATCAATACCCAAAACTGGGGCGGAGATAGGGCCTGTACGGGCGGTCACACGACAACAACGAATACCACGAGTGGTCACAACCCACTGGGTACGACGAGCACGGTCTCCTCGGTGGTGCGAGTCGGGTGAAACTATCGGGCAAGCGGTGTACCTCCGCGAGGAGTTAGACACTTCGCATGGCGAATAGAGTCAGAGCCGAACTCTTGTTACTTTTCTTGGTGAGATCGCCGCCGTGCGGCCGACGCTCAAGTACTAGCTCAGTGCAGTACAGTAGGTAGCGCACTAGCCTAAGTAAAATTAACCCCTAAACTATACTAAAATAAGTAGCCGTTTTGGGCCTCCTGGCCGGGGCTGTAGCCACGTGTCCACCACCCTTGCCAGGCAAGTACCACAAAATATGAATGTTCCCATAACCACCCTGGGTAACCCGACCGCTAATTAGCCCGGCAAACGGGGGCTAAAATTCATGCATCCCGCTTCATCGCTCGCACCGAGTACACCTCAGATATGAGTTTCACCATCGCCCGTACGCGGGAATGTATTGCACTACACATCCCCCTCCTTAAGGGCCGAAAACGAACGTGAGTATAAACGTGAGGAGATGAGGCGCGAGGGTATAAATAGTCCCGACAAGGGAATCGCCGAGATACCGGTCCCCCGTACCAACACGGTTACAACTGATCAACCCTCAGTACCTTCTTCAACAGCCTCTGCGCCCCTCTCTACTATGACCAACACTCCGTTTTCGAACAACCCGCCTGCGGGCGCCCCGCAGGGGACTTCCGCGAGCGGACAACCTTCCTTCGCGACGCCGGGGTCGTGGGTTCGTCACCCATCCTCTGGGTTCCTCTCCTTGCCTCTGCCTGGAGGATCGTCTCATGTTCCAACCTTGGATGCCTCGGATGCCGCGAGTATCGCCGCCTGGAATTCCGCTCAAGCGATACCGATCACTGCGACCGCCGCCGGCTGGGTGTCACCATCGACACTTTGGGCCCGCAATCCCCGGGAAGACGCTCTCCTCTTTTCGCGTGCGCCCTGGTTCCACCCCACATGGGTTTCCGACTCGGACCTCATCGACTCCTATGTGGAGGAGGGCGAGCTCCCAGGGGGACTAGGCCGGGATATGGTCGACTCCTTCGACTGGAGGACGCGTATCGCGGTAGAGCCACAGTTCCTCGCACGGAAGCGCACCAGATATGGTTTCGAGACGCTGAATGAAGCCCGTGCCGGGATGGCCAAGGTCGCCTACGACCGTCTCGCCCGCGCGAGTTATCCGGATGAGCTGGTACCAACGGAATACAGCTTTGACCTCTCGCGGTACCGTACCTACGGTGAAGTCTCATACTGCGAGAACCTTGCTGCCTACCAGCCATCTACACCGTTCCGGTCCACTCCAATAGAAGCCGGGATGCTCCTCTGGAGGCGCCCAATTCTGCGTGCAGAGTTCCGATATCTTCGTCGTCCGAATCATCGCGGATCCTTCTTCGACCGACTCCGGTTTGAGCGAAAGGCGCGCTCCCGCTTCGGGTTCCTGGTACCATACCAAAATCTCGAGGTCGAGAGGCTCCGTCCATCCGCGATGCGCGGCCGGTATGCACCTCTTCCCCATTGGTGGAGCAGGTTCGAAGTCCCGAGGGGATGCTTTGCGGAGATGCCTCCGTGCCTCAGCTACATCGGTTCACGATTAATCAACAATCCGGATTCCGGTTACTGGACTCTCTTCCTCGCCGAATGGGCTGCTCGCGTTGCCGCATTTCTCCTCTGGGAGGTGTACGACTAGAACCGTCTGTGGTACATTCCTCCTCACCTACGCCAGGTTATCCGCTGATTGGATCTCTATATCCCTCTGGGATCCGAAGCCAATGTGGATGAGCTTCAGTGCCTTCTGAACACCATCGATATGGTTAACTGGGATACAGTCCCAGTCTCCAACGTCCCTGACGGTGAGCCTTCCAGGCATGATCGCTCTCCAGGCCGGAGAAATCCAAACGCTGGCAACTTCGTCTTCTATGACCCTTGGGAGGTATCCGTGACTTCACGGGCTCACGCGCTAGCGTTACGCGATGTACCACGCTCCGTTCCGCGAGGCCACCCGGTTGGGTTCATGTTTTCCGATGACTGGCACGGTTCCTACGAGGATGATCCAATGGTGGATGACGACCCCGATGAGGTGGAGGAGGCCGTAGCCCCGGTAACGGCGATGGTCGACGATCTCGACGGATCCGGCCAGCATGTGGCTGCTCCAGATGGCTGGAATATGGCCGCCAGTGTGGCTGCGTCTCCGTCTACCGCATCTCCGGTCCCCGTGGACCCTCAGGCCGTTGCCCTCAGGGCTCACCTCCAGTCCATTGGAGTGGTTGCGCCTTCCAACCTCACCAGCGTGAGCGAGTTATTGGCTTTCGCGTCTGCGAACTACCAACCGCCAACGAGCGGCTCATCCTAAGTCAGGATCCTGGACCGTGGCACACACACCTGATATAGGTTAGCGCTTAACGCTCCATAGCTTGTGGTAAACGACTTCCTTCTTCTATATCCGTATGTCCGGACTCTTCTTTTTCTTCTTCATAGCATCTTCATGCTGGACCGCTAGGCGGTATTCTTCATTAAACCGTTACTTCGGTCGGACCGCTAGGCGGTGTGACGTCCAATGACCATTGGTTTCCCTATCCAGTCCATTACTTCGTGTAACCTTCTGTAGCCAGATCTCTTCCTGTGTCCTCTTCTCTTCGGAGACTTCTCTTCCGTCTTCGGAATCTTCTGCATAGTGCAGTGTATCGTCCTACCCAACCTGGGCCATGTCCAAAGTGGATGGGAGTGGGAACCGCGTCCGGCGGTGGTAGGTTATCACCTTGGAACGAGGAAGGTGCTGAATGGGCTCCCATGTGTCCTCTTCCGGGGGGTATCCGTACCATCGGATTTGGTAAAACCACACTCCTTTGGAGTCCAGAACATGATCCACGATGTGGTCAACGACAAACTCCTGGTCGTACGTAGCCGGCTCCTGACCCGTCATGGCAGGGCTTAAGGGGAGAACCCTGTGAGGGGACTTGCCTGAAATTGGCGCGACCCTGCGGGCAAAGTCAGCTTTCCTCGACGCTGCGAGTGCTGGGACTTGATACCGCATTGCGGTCTTTCCGCTTCCTAATCCTCTCCTTGTGGGGGGGGGGGCCTTCCGTTCTAACCGGATTCCCCTATTGACGCGCAGCTCGCGAGCTCTTCTCCCACGCGACCCGTGCAACTCTGGTGAGTTTGACCTTTCACGGTGAGGGAGGCGGTTCACTACGGTTCCGACGCCAGGAGGCGGATTGCCATGCATCACACACTGTGATTGGCTGGCCGCTGGCGGCAAGTGTCGCGCGAGGTCTTTCCACGACGCGGGTCTTGACTGTACTCCTGACGCCGGCCGGCGGTATGTACGTGTACACCTTTCCACGGTTTGGAATTTCGGGCTTCGTCCGCGTGACAGTGGCGTCACAGTGTCCATTTGTAGGGCTCTGCGGTAACGCACGCAGTGTCAACCACACTCTCCGTGTCCGCGGTTGCTTTTCAGCTCACCACGAAACTGGTTATGAACGAGGTTGTATGTGCTCCGTGCTCGGAGATATCATTCGCCACATTAGCGACCACACCGAGTCCGGTTCACCACTTCCTCCTTCGCTACCCAGCGACTCGCTCGACAGGAGTGCATCCGGGTCCGCGGAGACGGCCTTCTCGCTTCGAGATGCGTTCAACTCCTCCCTGCTCCGGGGGTGCTCATCCGACGATGCCGTATTCCCGATGCGGGCTCGTCCACTGTTCCCAACCTTCTCCCGTGCCGGGCTTAGCGCGATCGATTCCCGTCCCTCCCCCTCCTTAGGTGAGAGGGCGGTGGGTTCAGGCTGAAGGACCTCCGCGTGCGGAGTAACGGTTAGGCGTTTGGGGTCAAGCGTGCGTTGCACGATACGCGCGGCGCGCCCAACCGGTTGATCGGCAATCGGAAGATCCGAGAGTCCCCGTTCCGGGTGCGGTAAGACGGGTGGGCGGGACGGAAGCAGATTATCCGTTGTCCGAGTGACGAGGTCATCCTCCGGGATTGTCACGAGCGGTGATGAGCCCTCAGGGGGCGCAGGCGCGTGGGCTACGCGGTCGCGTGAGACGCGTTCGAACTGGTTATCGATGTCCAGTACGACTGTGTCGTCGGCGACGGAAACCACCCGATAGGGTCCATTCACTATCGGTGACAACTTGTGGCGCTTCTCCTTTTCGGGATTATAATACTCCTTTCGCAGGAAGACAGAATCCCCTTTCGAGACCTGGGGTATCGGGGAACGAATCTTCGCGTCGAAGTTCTGTTTGTATGCCTCCTGGGCTTTTCCCATAGCCTTTCGGGCGGTAGGGACCATGTTCTTCAACCATTCCTTCCAGGAATCTCGATATAACCTTGGTGAAGGGTACCTCGAGACGTTCGGTTGCGCTTCAATAGCCATGGGTGGTGGAATCCGAGACAGGACCAGCTCAAATGGAGCGAGGGTCGTGACCCGGTGTACCTGGGTGTTATACGCGTACGTAATAGCGTCCGTGTACAAGTCCCATTCCATGGGGTGATCCGCGACATACGCGCGCAGTGCGTTGAGCATAGTACGATTGAATCGTTCCACTTGTCCGTTACACTGCGGGTGGTAGGTGGTAGTAAACATATTCTTGATTCCCAAGATTCTACATACGTCCTGAAAGAACTTTGAGGTGAATTGAGATCCGTTGTCGGAGAGTAGGTGTACCGGCGGGCCGTAAGTAAAGACCCAGTGGGTTACGAACGCACGCGCAACCACGTCCGCGGTAATCCGTTTAAGCGGTACTGTTCTCACCAACTTTGAGAAGCGGTCAGTAATGACGAGAAGATACTTGTAACCACGTTTGGTTTTGACAAGCTCGCCCAAGATATCAATAGCGACATATTCGAGTGGCGCCCGTGCCGGGAATAGTGTTAACTTCTTCGAGTACTTCCGAAGTTTCACATTATTCTTCGCACATTCCACGCACGAGCGGCGAACTGCATAGCAGTCAAATGCCATAGCAGGCCAATAGAAGTCCCTGCGAAGGGTCAGGTATAGTTTCCTCCCGCCGGGATGTGCACCCAACTTCGCGTAATGCGATAGATGCAAGACGCGCTGCTGCAGCGTGTGAGGTACAACGATCTGTGGGGCCCGTGTCAGCAACCTGACTAGGTAGCCTCGATCGTTCACCGCAAAGGGTATCTGTGCGCCCCCGTTAAGACGGGCACGAATCTGGGCACAGAAAGGATCCTGCTGTTGTTCACGGATCATTTCCTCAGGGGATATGGGAACAACCTGGTCATCCGGAGGATCCGTAGGGTTTGCAGCCAGAATATCGTCACAGATGTCATCCCCATTCACGTCTGGGTCGTCTCCTTCCGTTCCCTCCGGGGATTGTGCCATGAAACATGGTATTTCCAGATCGTCGACCGGTTCGGTTTCCGCTGATGTTCCTAAGCGCGATAGGGCGTCAGCCTGAGTATTCAGGGATCCCTTCTTGTAGAGGACATCAAATGTAAATTCCGAGAGTCGGAGACGCCAACGCATGAGGCGGCCCGACGGTTCTCGAATTTCGAGTAGCCAACGGAGAGCCGAGTGATCGGTGTGAACCTTGAAATGGTTACCCATAAGGTATGGGCGAAGCGTTGCCAACGCCCAAACAACAGCAAGACACTCCTTCTCGGACACCGAGTAGTTGCGCTCGTGAACGTTCAACGAACGTGACCAATATCCGATCGGATGTCTTTCTCCTTCTTCCGTGACTTGAAACAACGCACAACCCACCTGGTGGGCACTTGAGTCAGTATCCACTTCGAAGGGTAAGTCCGGGTGCGGTAAGGCCAGAACTGGCGGGGACGTTACAGCGTCGACAAGAGACGAGAATGCTGACGACTCAGCCTCGTCAAAGACGTCCAGTTCGGTGGGTTGTCCTTTCCGGAGGAGTGCGTTAAGCGGTGCTGACAAGTCGGCGAAGTTCGGGACGAATCGGCGATATACATTGCAAAGTCCTAGGAAGGATCGAAGCTCCGTTTGATTAGTCGGATGTTTCGCCTCTCGAAGTGATTTCACTCTTGCTTCATCGATTGAAAGCTGTCCGGGGCGGATGATGTGCCCCAGATATTTTACCGAATCGGCGCAGAACTCACACTTTCCCAGCTTCAGGGTGATGCCTGCGTTGCGGAGCACTGTCAAGACTTCCCGGACATGGGACAGGTGATCGTCCAAGTTATTGGAGAACACTATAATGTCGTCCAAGTATACCAGACAGCTGGTCCATTTGAACCTCGCCAAGAGGATATCGATTGCCCGTTGGAATGTAGCTGGGGCATTCGTTAGTCCAAACGGCATTCGCTTAAAGCGATATAGTCCTTGATGGCACACAAACGCGGTCTTATCACGATCTTCTTTCCTAATAGGGACCTGCCAGTATCCCGAATTGGCATCGAGGGTAGTGAACACCGTTGCGCTCCCCAGGGAGTCAATGTACTCGTCCATTCGTGGAATCGGATAGACGTCCTTGACAGTAACCGCATTCAGGCGGCGGTAATCCACACAGAAACGCCATGATCCATCGGCTTTCGGAACAAGGACAACAGGAGAAGCCCAAGGGGATTGTGCTGCTTCGATAACTCCAGCTCGCAGCATCTTCTCCACCTGAGATTTCTCTTCCCCCCTTGCTTTAGGGCCTGCCCGATACGGGTGCTGTGCAATAGGCCGTGTATCCGGCAACAAATCAATCCGATGTTCGGTTACCCCTATCGTCCCCAGGGAACCGTCCCACATGGCGGTAAAGTCCCTGAGCATGTCACGAAACTTCTCACGATGAGATTCATTAATGTGATCCAGGTCCAACTTATCCAAAGCCTGTTCTGGGTCTAACGCAGTATCTGCCGATGCTGAAGTCGTGCTCTTCTGAGCTTCTTCGACAGTCGAATCTGAACTTTCCCGGGCGGAATCCAACGGAACGAACGGGACCTCCTCCCCCTCCTTAGGGTCTTGTATTCCGAGAACGTCGGATATCGGAATCTTTGTAGGAAGGATAGCCAACGGATGCGGAAGCATGTTGCCCAGGACCTGGTTTTTAACCAACCACTGAGTGGTAGTTCCGAGGTTAGCAACGAGAACCTAAAGGGTTTGTCCGGCTCGACGGATACGATCCCATTTGCTAATGCGAGACGGCGCTGTTCGTAGAGCGAGGGGAGCGGTTGAACAACCTGCAACCCGTGGTGTTTGGATGTTACTGAGAACCACACCTGAGATTCCTTCGGGATCGAAACTGGTTCCGCGACGCGAATCTTCGTAGATGCTCGATCCACATTGGACGCTTCCTGAGCAGCAGGTAAAGGTACCCGTTTACGGGAGGCGTGTCGCAAGGGCTTCCGTACAATCGGGATGGTCGAACCGTTGGCCAATTCTACGGATCTGGAGCGAGGGCGGATAGCTTCCACGAAGCGGTCACAGAAATCACAACCGAGGATGACCGGTGCAGCAAGAGAATCGCATACGATGAAGTCCAACTTCACCACGTAGGTGCCTAGTCTGAGTACCAGAGGAATTGTTCCAAGAGTCTGGAGCGGGTTGTTTATTAGCGTCCGCCAGATCCAGACTTGGAC
>NBIV01000257.1:0-134545 GCA_003194525.1 Gracilariopsis chorda
GGCGTCACCGGATTGCGATTCCGCGTCACCACGCTCGAAGAAACTCGGGCGAGACCGTCACTGCGGCACAGACCGCGTTGACGCGCATGGCGTATCAACGGCAGAGCCGGGCTCCATTCGATGTACCGGTCCCCACCGGAGTTTGGCTTCGACGTTAGCTACTTCCCGCACTCGCGGGAGATTGGGTACGGCGAGAACCTGTTCCGCCTCGAGACCTTCGCTTGGAGGAATTTCCCCGCAACGCGGCAAGAGGCCCTTTGCTGGGAGCGACTGGATTATTCGGGCGGAGTTCAGGTACCTTCCCCGGCAATACCGGTCCAACTTTCTCCAAAACTTCATCCGCTACGAGCGGCGTTGGCGATCCCGATTCGGGTATTTTTTCCCGTATCAGAACGTGGAGATAGAGCGGATTGCGCGCCTCACCGACTAGGTCGGTATGTAGGACTGCCCCGAGTGGTGGCGCTTCCATGAAGCCTGCCGGGGGGTGCTACATAGAACTCCGCCGGTACTTACGTACCTCGGTTCGCTGCTCATGCAGGATCCCTGGTCGGGGTTGTGGTCCGTAGTGGTTACGGAGTGGGCGGCCCGCAGTGCGGCTTATATCCTCAACGAGGCGTACGACCAGTATCGTCTCTGGTTCTTCAACCGCGTGTGCGGCAGCGATCCGAAACCTGGCATCTTCGCATCCCTTGGGGACCAGGCCAACAATGAAGAGTCCTCCAATTACTTGGTACATCTACAGCGTTAGCTGGAGTGAGGTCCCGCTGGAGCAAAGCGGTCGTCTGGATGGCGGTAGCAGTAACACCGGTGGTCCGGGACTCGGTAGAAACACCGCCTTTGCGGGGGATTTATCTACTTCGACCCTGGAGTTCCGGGAAATTCCTCCGAGGAGGCGCGCGAGCTTCGCGATACGCCCCGGCATGTGCCGGAAGACCACCCGGTGTGGTACGTCGATTCCGACGACTACTACCGGCGAATACGCGGGGATGACCCAATGGTCGATAACGAACTGGAAGAACCCGGGGAGATGACTTAGAGGAGACCGGCGCTAGCGCGGCGCCTTCCCAGAGTGGGTGTCTCCGGCCGAGCCGGCTGCTGACCCTTCGGCAGCAAGTGCCGGACCTTCTATCCCCAGCGGGGTGACGGCGAATGAAAACGAAATCATCGCACGTTTCTCCGGCTGCCGGTCTAGCGCTGCCGAGATATCGGGGATGTCACCATCATGGCGGACGCGTTGGCCTACCGCATTGCTGGGGGTTACGCCCGGACGATGGGGGTGAGTGAAACCTCTGGTCCAGTTTCCTGGTTCTTCTTTCCCTGGCCTATGCCAGTTAGTGTAGTGTAGTATTGTGGGGAGCTAGCTGCTCCCTTGAATAAACTTCCCGTTTAGAACGGTGCTTCTCGGTTGAGTTCCCCGTCTTCGACGGACTTTGCCTTGTTATCCTTTCCTTTCGCTCCCCGCTCGCGCGGCAAAGTTACCAACTTGGGCATTAACCAGCGTGGCTGGGGCTGCAGTTCCCGTTTGACGGTGGTATCGCAGGACCTGCGACCGTGGGAGGTGTTCGATTGGCTCCCACGTATCCCACTGGGGTCATACCCGTACCAGTGGACGCAGTATTGTAGAATACCATCCTGGTCCAGGTTTGTCCGACGAGTCGGTCTACTACGAACTCTCGTTCGTAGACCTGCCGGCCGTGCCGGGTGGTGGTTGTAATCCCTGGCGAGGGTTGCCCGCGGTGCGGTATAATGTCCCTTAGCAGGGTGTTCGGCGATAAATCCGACGTTGCCGTGCGCTGTCCTAGTGGCCGCTGCTCATGCGGGAAAAATATCCCTCAAGAGGGTGTGTGGTGTCAGGGTTTTCACTCGCAAGTCGTTCCCCAGAGGGGTGTCGTTGTTCCTGTCTTCACGGTAGGCCGGGCGAACCGCCAGTCGGCGGGGACTTGGGCTCCGCCTTCGCGGTTGAGCTCACGAACCGCGAGTTTGCGGGAAGATGACCGCTCCTGCGGGATCGGCATTTCCACAATCCCTGGGGGGTCCCGTGCGACACGGTGAGGGGTGGCAAACCGCCTCCCTGGCAGGCGCACGAGCGCTTTGCACCATACGTTCCGGCGATGCCGTGGTGTCCCCGGCTACTGACGGGTTGCCTGGGGCTAACTCCGGTAACACCGGTATTTTGGTCAAAATTCCCCTCTGGGGGGTGCCGGGCAGGTGCCGATGACACCTTTTCAGGGGAATTGCTGCTAAGCGCAGTGCACCATCTCCGTGAGGAGGAGCAGCGTCCGGTACGATCAGTTTCGAGCGTGCGATGGCGCGCGTTATTCCCGAGTTCCTCGGTTCTTCGCCGCAGCGATGCGGGGGTTGGCGCAAATTATTCCCCGTAGCGGGGGCTTTGATTCCGTCAACGACGGGAGGCGTTTCCGGTGCTTGCGAGCCAGGGCTTAAAGCTTCGACTGCAGCTTGGCCGCCTTTTTCCCCAAGAGGGTGTGGGTATTCCCCAGTGAGGCCGGCGTATCTGGGCGCCCCTTCTCCGCAGGGCGCGGGTCTGATCGACCTGACTGAACCGCTTCCGCGGGGACTTCCGCCAACGGCGGCTTCGAGGCATTGGGCGATTGCCTTTCCGCTGCTGCGGTATTGGAGTGAGGCTTCTCGTTTTCCCGTGACAAACGCTGTATTTGCCACTTTTGCGGGGCCTGCGCGTCTGGTTCCTGTTGCACAGTACTGCCCGGGAAGGGGGGATTAGTGTCGCGTGACATACTCCGTGCTCCACGGTCAGTGTTCCGTATGTTACGGTGTGTTTCCCGTTGCGACGGCGATATCGTTCCTCGAAAACGAGTCTTCTCCTCCCCCTCCTTAGACGGAGCGGCGGGATAAGGGATAACATTCCCCGCCTGACGGGTATAGATGCGCGCCAGTGGGGCAGACGTGGTAGGGGCGGGCGCTGAGGGGCCCGAATTACCCGGCTAAGCCGGTGAGTCCGACAGAATCGGTAGGTCTGAGAGTCCCCGGCTGGGGTGTGGTAGTACCGTAGGTCTAGTACTCCCGGATTGTTCCGGTGTAGCGGAGTCCGTAGAAACGGGGTTGCCTGGATCCAGGACTACCTCTGACGAGGGAGGAGGGCAAGGACAACACGATCACGGGAAATCCGTTCGTGCGTGTCCCCCATCTCTACCACGACAGTGTCGGTGTTAACAGAGATGACCTTGAAGGGTCCATCCGCCACAGGCGAGAGTTTGTGACGCTTCTCCCGTTCCGGGTTGTAGTACTCCTTCCTGATGAAGACGTAGTTATTTGCCCGAATCGGGGACGGTTTCCCTCGCAAGCGAGCATCAAAATCCCGCTGGTAAGCGGCTTGGGCCCGTGCCATAGACTTCCGCGCAGCGGGCACCAGCTTGGAAAGCCATTGCTTCCATTGCTGCCGGTAGATACCCACAGATGGGAAATTGTCCAAAGTAGCTTGGGGTTCCAGCGCCACAGGCGGGGGTGTTCTAGATAGAACTAACTCGAATGGCGAAACTCCGGTAGTCCGGTGTACCTGCGTATTGTACGCGTAGGTTACCGCATCAGCGTAGAGATCCCAATTCGTTGGGTGGTCAGCGACGTAGGACCGTAACGCCGCGAGTAACGTCTGGTTAAGCCGTTCAACTTGCCCATTACACTGGGGATGGTAGGTAGTCGTGAACAAGTTCTTGACATCCAGGATGCGACAAACATCCTGGAAGAACTTGCTCACGAACTGCTTCCCGTTGTCAGAGAGCACCTCTACAGGGGGACCGTAGACAAAAATCCAGTGCGTCACCGGAGCCTGGGCCACCGTGAGAGCGGTTATCCTCCGAAGAGGGACAGTCCGTACCAGCTTAGAAAAGCGGTCGGTAATGACAAGTAGAAACTTGTTTCCACGTTTCGTGGTGAGTAATGGTCCGAGAATATCGATCGCGATAAACTGGAGCGGCGCCCTTGCGGGGAATAGTTTCATCTTCTTCGCATTATTGCGGAGTTTGACGCGATTCTTCGCGCATTCGCTACAAAACCGCACAGTTGCGTAGCAATCCACCGCCATTGCGGGCCAATAGAAATCCCTTCGCAGGGTTAGGTAGGGTTTCCTCCCACCTGGGTGACCTCCAATGGGGGCGTAGTGTGATAGATGTAACACCCGCGATTGCAGGGAATGTGGTACCACAATCTGTGGGCGGGCTTCGACCTTTCTTACGAGGTAGCCTTTGTCGTTTACCCCGAAAGGGAGATCTTCACCACCGTTGATACGGGCACGAATTCTCGTACAGAATGGGTCGCCGAATTGTTCTCGGATCATTTCTTCCGGTGATACCGGTACAAAGTTTCCCGGTAACGGGTTCTCAGATTTATCTCGCGATGCGAGTTGTTCGTCAAAATCAGCATCCTCGTCCCAGGTTTCTGGCCTAGCCTCGACGGCATATTCCGGATCATCCGGTTCTATAGCCATGAAGCATGGGACTTCATCATCCTCCGTTGGGAGTGCTTCCCCACTTGTGGGTAACCGCGATAAACCATCGGCCTGGGTGTTCTGCGCACCCTTTTTATGAATGACTTGAAAGTCATATTCCGCGAGGCGGAGTCTCCAGCGCATGAGGCGTCCCGACAGGTCGGAGATATTCATCAACCACCTCAATGAGGAATGATCCGTGTACACGGTGAAGTGAATTCCCATAAGGTAGGGGCGCAAAGTGGTCATCGCCCATACGACGGCGAGGCACTCTTTCTCCGATACGGAGTAGTTCCGCTCATGAACATTGAGCGAACGTGACCAATAAACATTTGGATGTCGTTCCCCCTCGGGGGTGGTTTGAAAAAGAGCACACCCGACTTGGTAGTCGCTCGAGTCCGTATCTACGGAGTATGGCAACCCAAGTTTTGGGAGATGTAGGATTGGTGCTGATGTGACAGCCTCCTTTAAGGAGTTAAAAGCTTCTGATTGCCCGGGCGTAAATGTTCCCAGTTTTGGGGGGTTCCCCTTTAGCAACAACGCGTTCAGGGGCGCTGCAGTATCCGAAAAGTTCGGGATAAACCGTCGATAGACGTTGACCAGCCCCAGAAAGGAGCGCAGTTCCGTTTTAGTACGGGGTTCTTTCGCCTCAACGAGGGATTTGACTCGAGCTTTCTCGATCGCTAACCGTCCAGGACGGATAATGTGACCCAGATACTTCACAGTATCTGTGAAAAACTCACATTTCCTCAACTTGAGGGTAATTCCCGCATCGCGGAGTACAGTGAGCACGTCTCGGACGTGAGTGAGATGGTCGTCCAACGAGTTGGAGAAGATGATAATATCATCAAGGTAGACCAGACAACTCCGCCACTTAAAGCGGTTGAGTAGAATATCTACTGCACGCTGAAAGGTGGCGGGGGCGTTGGTTAACCCAAATGGCATCCGCTTGAAGCGGTACGTTCCTGCATGGCAGGTGAATGCGGTTTTGTCGCGATCCTCCTGTCTGACAGGTACTTGCCAATATCGCCAATTGGCATCAAGGGCCGTGAACACGGTGGCGTCTCCAAGGGAGTCAATGCACTCGTCCATACGAGGGATGGGGTACGTGTCCCTAACAGTCACGGCATTGAGCCGGCGGTAGTCGACACAGAACCTCCAGGTTCCGTCGGCCTTTAAAGCCAGTACAACTGGGGATGCCCAGGGTGATTGAGCGGGCTCAATCACACCTGCGCGGAGCATCTTGTCCACTTGGGACTGCTCCTCTTCCCGAGCTTTCGGACCTGCCCTGTAAGGGGGTTGTGCAACCGGTCGCGCACCCGGGATTAAATCGATCCGGTGTTCCGTTGCATTAATCTCGTCAAGCGAGCCATCCCACATTGTGGTGAATTCCCGTAACATAGTACGGAGTTTGTCGCGGTGCGACTCTGGCACGTGGCTGAAGTCCAGTGCTTCAAGTGCTTTTACCGGATCAATCCTGTCATTGCTCGATGGAGCACTGTCCTGTGGAACAGGTGTGGTTCGCAATTCCGAGTTACTCGGTGTGTTCGACGCTGAAGTAGCGGTTTCCTCCCCCTCCTTAGACTTGACGTCTTCGGATGTCGGGGCGAACTCCCCAGAAGAGGTGGTAACTCCGAGTACATCGGCGGCTGTCATCTTCATTGGCAGCATTCCCATAGGATGGGGGGTTACACTCCCAATTACTTGGTATTTGACCAGGTGCTGGGGGTGTTTGCCAAGGTTGGCAACCAATATCCGGAAAGGGACATTCGGGGAAATGGAGACAATTACATTAGCCAGCGCCAGCTGGGATTTCTCGTACAACGAGGCGAGGGGTTGTATAACCCGAAGACCGTGTTGACGGGAATTTACCTGCACCCAGACTTGGGACTCAGCCGGTATAGAAACCGAGGCAGCGACGCGGAGCTTGGTGGACTGGCGGGACGCGGCCGGTGGTTCCTGCGCAGCAGGGAGCGGAACTTGTTTCCGAGAGGACCGCTTTAGCGGGCGGCGAACAATCGGAACCGACGATCCGTCGTCAAGTTCTACACGCCTGAGGTGGGGCCTGATTGCGTCGACAAATTTGTCGCAGTAATCACATCCCAGTATGACTGGTGCTGCCAATGAACGGCAAACGATGAAGTCCAACTTCACCACCGAGGTACCAAGTCTCACGACGAGTTCCACTGTACCCACCGTTTGTAACGGATTGTTGTTCGCATCCGAAATGTCGGGGACCGCGTCAGAGCGGATACGCGACCGCACAAGCGGGGGTAACAATGATTCCACAACAAAGTTGGGGCCAGCACCTGTATCCAGGACGGTGAGAAACCTCACCATAAACTGGAGGTCAAGGCCAAGGTCGGCATAGACCCTATAATTGCGCTTGGCCAAGACCAAGACTCTACCGGGAATCCGGGGATTTTTACTCCGTATCCACGGGCGACGCAACACACCGAAGTGCGCAGAGTCCGCGTCAGCGGTGTCTTTCCTCGAGAGGACTTTCACCGGGGAGCGAGGCGAGGACGCCTCGGGCGCCAACAGCCTCGTTCTTGAGGACACCTCTCCCAAAGGGGAGACTCCCTCAGTTAGTTTTCCGCCTTCGGCGGTGGGTTGGTTTCCTCGACAACGAGTGCTTCATCCCGTTGACGGGGGTTTCTATCCGCATAAGCGGGGGTTGCAACGGATGGTTGCGTGATCTCCCGAATCGGGGTGTATGAAGCTTGCCGCGCACGCGGGGTCTGTGGTAGGGCGTGGGAAAAGTCCGTTTTAGCACGGAGGTAGGAAGCCGTCGGGACGGAACGTTTCTCCTCTGGAGTGAGGGCCTCATAATTTCCCACCACCTTGGCCATATCCTTCAGTGAACAAATACACTGAGGGGAGGTATGGCCATGGGCATAGCACAGGTGGCAAATGAGAGCCACTACCGCGACACGCGGGTTATTATTCCGAGTATCGGAGAAGCGAACCGCAGGGCGGGTTTCAGTCCATCCAGGCCGTTGATAACGGGATTGACCGTTTGAAAACGGGAGTCGTTGGGGTTGAACCCGACTGTTACCACCGTATAGAACGAAATCTTCTGTTCCCGTATCATGGGTCATCTCCGTCGTTGACGGCAAATCACTGGTGGGTATCGACACACCATCCCCCTGCACTAAATGCACGGTATCAAATCCCTGTCCAGGGTTCCCATCCGCGGTGAGCGGGAGAGAGGAAGCTTCGCTTTCCAGCAACAACGCCTTGGCGGATTTAGACCGATTGTTCGGAGTTCTTGCACGAAGTGCATCCCCTTCCGCTCGGGCGTGTTGAACCAGCTCGAGGTAGGTGATCCTCCGCTTGTCCTTACGATAACGGGTAACTGAACTCCGGATTGCCGGGTCAAGACCATCGATGAACATGGTACTGCGCTCCCCAGCGGGGTATACGTTACCACATCTGTGGAAAGCCTTGTTAAGGCGCACCGAGTAATCGGTCTCGGTATCTCCAGCACGCTGGCGTGTATCTCGCAAAGCGAGGATAGCCTGCTTAATAGCGGTGTTGGTGGCGTAGGAGCGCAGAAGATACTGCACAGCCTCCGGCCAGCAAGTAACTCCTCCCTCGGAGGCGCGAGAAGATCCTCTGACAGAGGTGTATTGGTCCTCCGCCACTCCCCGTAAGAAATACGGTAAAGCCAAATAGGCTTGTCCCTCATTCATGCCGAGGATATCGGCCTCCGCTACAAAGCGGGATAGGAAATCCAGTACTAGGACTGGGTCCTCTCCAGTAAAATACTGGTTGCGGAGCGAGAGCTGCATTCGCTTAATGCATTCTCGCACCTTTCCCGTACCACGGGGCGTACGTCCAAGTGACGAATCTTCGAGCCGGTAGTACCGGTATGATAAAAGCTTCCGGTAATGCGGGTTTGTCGGTTTCAATTCCCGGAGACCGGGGTGTCTTCTCCCCTTCTGGCGGGTTCGGACCACACCTTCGGTGGCCGATGACCGCTTCGAGCGGGAGGAGTATCCTCGCTTCTCGTCCTCCGAGTCGGAGTCCGAGAAGATCGAGCTAACCGAATGGTTTCGGAATGATTCCGACGATGTCGAAGAATCGGAGTCCGAATATTTCCGGTGGTGTTTCCGTCGATGACGGCGTTTCTTCTTCCCAGCAAGCTGGTCGTTGTGCGATGCCTCGTTTACCGGATCACCCGGGGATGGTTTGTCCATGAGGACGAACTGCTCCAGCGTCTCCAGGCGGGCACCAATCCGATCAAATCGGGCTTCAACTCCTTCGATGAAGGCGGCGGGTTGTCGCAAACTCTCCAACACGGAGTTGACGTCAGACCGTAAAATACGGAGTTCCTCGGCGACCTCCTTTACGGGGGTTGCCAAGACCTCGTCTCGGAGGGATTTTAGTTCCCCTACAAGGGTGTCATGGGCGGTCCACAGAGCGCGGACCTGGGATTCCAGGGAAGTCCCCTGGGGGGTGTTATCGCCCGTTCCACGGGGGCTTGAAGCCGCGACAGCGGGAGCAGGCCGGGGTGCCTGGGGCACTGCGGCAACAGCCGGAGTCGATGCTGCATTCCCCTGCGGGGGTGATAACGAGGGCAAAAGGAGGTTCCGGGGTTCCCGGTCGGGGGTATCATTCCGCGATGAAGCGGCGCCAGCACGGCTGGAACTTGTCCGTATAGGGATACGGGGTACGAACCGAACTTCGGAAGTGTCCGCGTTGTCGCGGGAGCGACTACGCGTAACCACTGGCTCCGCGTCGGAGGGATTTCTCGACATGAGAAAATACCGTTACGACGGGAAACGATCACGGAACTTCCAATAAATAAAAACAAACCTCGTAAGAGGGAAAACAAAAACCGATTCTAGGTCGGGAGACCACTTTTTGGTGCAATGCCCCAAAGGGGAAAAACACCGAAAGACGTTCGGGATCTTCCTCTCACGAGGTGACCCCAGCTGGGTAGAGCCCTCCCAGAGGTGTCACGGCGAAGCCGGTTTGTAAGACCAGGGACACATGTCGCGACTCGCGCAGGGAGGTGAAGGCGAAGAATCGGTATCCGCGTGAGCGGGGTGTGATCCTCAGTAGAGGTATGTTTCCACGTAAGTGGGGGCGTGTGAGCGGATGCGCACACGAGGGCCGCGGATAGCGGGAGGTGCTACCCTAAAAAGGGGAAGAAGGAAGGACGAAGTGGGTCGCGAGAGCGACGAGCAGATACGGCAATGCCGGTGGACAGGACTCCCTATACAGGGCGAAACACCAATATGATTGGAACAATTATACTCCCAGTGACGGGTTTCTTTAGATGTGCAAGGGGGTTAGATGTCCCGTGGTTTACGGCGTTTCCCTCCAAGGAGGAGTAGAGTACACGCGCAAGCGGCAAAAACTAGAGCCAATTCCCCAGGTTGGGGTCCCTTGTTGGGAAAGGTTTACTGGTGCGACGGCAGTGCGCCGTCGCACTAAGTACTAGCTTCCCAGAAATGGGTGTGAAAATAATAAATAATATTAGCTAAAATACTCCACATTTCGTGGCAACATCCACTACTGTGGCCAACCGCCAATTGACCCAAAACCGTTTCCCACGTGTCCATATCCACCATAGTGGGGCGTAGTTCATATACACACTACACAACCGATAATATCGGGAAATCGTCCAAGTACCCAGAATCCCTCCTTGAGGGCGTTGCACTTCACTATCTGGGCCACAAATTGTGCCAACCGTTAAAATAACCATCCAAAGTTGGAACCGTACCATCTGTCACCAGAGCTAAACTATGCCACCTGTCCAGGTTTGCCATTGCACTCAGGTGCTCTTGCCACGTCGGGAGAGGGATCAAGTTCATAACTGGGGTATTACATCACTCCGGTCACGGACATTTCCCATGAATGGGAGTCCTTCCTCACTAACGCAAAAGCGTTGCTCCACAATAAAGTAAGTGGCAATCATACACCATCGGCGAGTCAGGACTGAAAGAGGGGTGGGATCATTCAATGTCTGTCCTTGAAATATCTTCTGTTTTTGCCATGTACTGCAACCATCGCAATATCGCTTTACGTCCCTTGCCTTATGCTTCTAGTGAAACTCAACCAAACGCGCGAGAGTCTTTGAAAATTCAAAATGACCACCTACCCTGGAATCATGGGCCATTTCCAAGACTTGCCAACGGCAGGAAGATGGTACACAAAGCTTTCCTTTGTACAGCAGTCGCCATCCTTCCTTTGAAAAGGAAGGAAACATGAGCTCAATCCACTTATGATGCTTAGGGTCCGCAGGCTAAATGCCTCCCGGCGCTGCATTTATCGAACCGAAAAATTGATCATGCTCATACTTTGACAAAGCTTCTTCAAGCTCTGAGAAGGACGGAGTCACAACTTGGATCTGCTGCACCACTGCACGATCCGGGATACGAGATAAAGCGTCGGCAAGAACATGTAGCTTTCCACTAACCAGGTTCATATTGCGAATATTCAACGTAGCCAAAACATCCATCCAGCGAGCCTCACGGCGATTTAGCGACTTCTTTGTCATAAAGTTTTCAACAACTTGATTGTCCGTGTAAACATCGAAAGTGGATCCTTCGAGATAACAACGAAATCGCTCCAGGGCGAACACAAGGGCCAAAAGCTCGCGCTCATTCGTCATATAATTGCGCTCAGCCGAGGTTAGTTTGCGAGACGTGTATGCTATAGCACGATCACGACTGTCGTCGTCGAGCTGGGTGAGAGTAGCGCCAACGGCCAACTGCGAAGCATCAATGTGAAGGCGAAACAGTTTTGACCAATCTGGAGTAATAAGAACTGGAGGGGAGATACGCGCTTCCTTCAGTTCCAAAAAGGTTCGGTCACACTTCTGATTTCAATATCTAATACTCGAGCCTTTCTCTTTGAGATTGGTGAGTGGAGCAGCCCGCAACGAGAACTGTGGAATAAAGTGCGGGAAAAACTGAACAAGCCCCAAGACACTGCGAAGCTCAGTAACATTAATAGGTCGAGGCCAGTTCCGAATTAAGTCAACCTTCCCCGGATGGACGGAGAGCCCTTCACGGCTGACCTTCAAGCCAAGAAATTCTGTCTCAGATGCCATGAAGGAGCATTTCTTCGATGAAAGATATAGCGAATGTTTGCGCAATCACTCCAAAACAGACCGGATGTGCTCCAAATGCTCCTGACGTGTTCGGCTATATATGAGAATGTCCCCGATATACAATACCAAGAAGCAGTCGATATAATCATGAAGAACTCCGTTCATTAAAGACTGGAACGACCCCGGTGCATTGCAGAGACCCATAGGCATGACTAGATACTCGACTTGTCCATACTTAGTGTTAAAAGCGGTCTTCTCGATATCTGAGGGGCATATTCGTATCTGGTGAAACCCTGTCTTAAGGTCCAACTTTGAAAAGTAACGGGTTTGACCTAAGCGATCGAACATTTCATCACAACGGGGAAGCGGAGCGTCATTCCGTTTGGCAATACGATTTAGGGCTCTGTAGTCCACAACACCACGCAAGTCGCGCCCTGGCTCTTTCAAAAGAAAAAGCGAAGCCCCATAAAGGGAACGACTAGGCCTAATTTTTCCTGACTGGAGTACTTTGTCAACATATACTCGAGCGGCCAATAACTCAACAGGGGAAAGCTGATAAGGGGCACGATGAGGAGGCTTTGCACCCGGCAACAATTCCATGGCATGACCTATGTTGCGAGAAGGAGGAAGGCCGGAGGGTAGCTCGGCCTGGGAAACATCCTCATATTCACGCAGTATGGTACGTAGCTGTTCATCGTCTTCCTTCAAAAGTTCAGCTTTTGTATCGTGTTGAGCTGGGCTTGCAGCGCGAATTCTGCATTGCTCACTTGAGCCACCCTAAAGAACTGCATGCCCAACCTGGGCTGGCGGAGAGCACGACGAAACTGCTTGACTCCCATAGATTGGACACGACGTGTGACTTAACGAGGCACAGGTTGTGCAGAGAGCTCAAGGCCACCCACAGATAGAGTACCGGCCTGATAATCTGTTTTCGGGTTACAATCCACATGCCATGGCATACCCAAGAGAATATCGTAACGAGCATCAGCGACAATCCAGTTTGCTGTATACGAGTAGTTACCAATGCGGAGGGAGCCATTAGCAATCATTTCGGTAGCAATTTCACTAGAGTTCTGCTTGTAGTGGCAAACATGCATGAGAATCATACGGAATTCTAATTCATCTCTATTGGCTTCAGGAAATGCTTTTGAAATCACATTAGAGGTACATCCGTCATCTTTGGGTATTCTTGTAGGTTTGTCATTAAATGTCCCGGAGAACACCAGTAAAGGAACACAACGAATACTCCTCGAACTCTGTTGCACAGAATTAGGCGACACGTTATTACATAAAAGTCCTTTCGACGTGCTCTTATTATTTTCGAAAGCACGCTTTAGTTTTCCGAGCTATCAGAACCATCATCATCACCGTCCGCCGCCCAAGCTGTTTCGATATTCGATACCGTCGCATTACGCTGCGCACCAACACGATGCTTCCAGGGGCGGCATCAGGCTTTGTGGTACTTAATGCATGTGTTGTTACGAATATCGATCAATCGTTGCTTCGAACGTTCTGTTTGGCGTACTTCGGTGTTTTCAATTTCCATACGATCCAGTGCGTCATGTAGTGCAATACCCGCAAGCGGGACAACACACGAAGACGTTCGGAATCTTCCCCTCTGGAGGGTAACACAGCGAAGGGAGCCTCTCCAGATGAGCACGACGAAGTCTGGTTGTAAAGCCGAGGCTCACCCTCACGCCAAGCGGGGAGAGTTGAAACGGTAGGATTAGGATCACCACGAATGGGAAAACAGCCCTTCCAAGGAGTACGAGTCCACTTAAGTGGGGGGAAGACGTCACGGGATACCGGCACGAGAGACACGCGTCAGCGGTGACGAGCAACCACACAAAGGGGTAGAAACCACGAGAGTGAGGTAAGGGAAATACGGGGGATGCCCGATTGGGGGCGACGGGGGTGTGGGCCAACGGGGCCAGGAAAAAAAGGTACAAAGGAACCCTATACAGGGGCGAGAACACGGCGGTGGTGAATTAAGTGACAAGTGCCGAAGGCGGTGATACTCCTAGTGACGCAGGGTGGATAGGTCTACCGTTAGTAACGCGGCTTTACCTCCGAGGAGTGTAGAAGACTCGCGAAAGCGGAAAAGACTTAGAGCCAAGAACCCTGGTTGGGGAAGTTTACTCAGTGTCAGGGCGAGGTCGCCGAGCCACTATATAGTGTAGTAATCTCCCTACTGTAGCGTAGATAAATAATAAATAATAAATATAAGTTAACTAAATGTCCACACCGTGGTGCCAACCTCCTCTTGACTATCCGTGTCACACGTGGTCCACTCACGCCTTGGATGGCACACGGCGCATGAACAGGTGTGCACCTGGCGCACAGCGCGGATCCGCTGAGGGCTGAGACACCCGCTAATAGCGGTAGTAATCATAAACACGCGAAAGTGGCAAAAACATCAAGTCCACAGGGCATCGCTGAGTCTTCCTCCTTGAGGATTGCACTTCACGTCATTCGGTTCCGAAGCAAAGGCCAAGCCAGAGGTTTGCGGTTCGATGGAATCACCTGCAAAGGCGGCTTCTACAGGCATTGCAATTTTCGTGGCCTCCTCAAATTCAGCACAGCGTGACATTCGCACTTCGAATTGGATTTTCGACTTAAGACCACTGACAAACGTATCCCACTTTTCACTTGCACTCATATCTGGAATAGTGAGCACGATATTGCGAAAGTCATACAAGTAGCTTGCGACAGACTCAGTCTGCTTGCAGGCTCTGAGAGAATCTCTCGCTCAGCGTTCGTGATCTTTAGGAAACAATTCGCGTCTGATTCCTGTAACAAAGCCATCCCATGACTGTAGGACTCCATTTGCCTTCAAAACCGTATACCACCAAATTCCTGCTGTACCAGTTAAAAGTGTTGTAGCAAAATCTATGCGGTTTGCGTCAGAAAGCACCACGTTAGCATTTGCGACTTGAATTAAAACAAAGTACTGTTCCACTTTGTAGAGCCAAGTGTTCACAACGAGAAAATCGCACTTTCCACTGAAGCATTCCGGTTTATCCGGCTTGAGGTTGATCGACACAGGGAGATTCTGAGCTTCCATTGCAGCGATGCTTACCAGTGCAACGAGGTTTCTGAAATAAGCGGTTAGGATGTAGAAGCTTTATTCTATCTGATTGATCAATGCTTCTTCTCTCTGCTCCTTTCTCTCCAGCACGCTTATATGCAGCTCTTGTGATACTTTCACGACCCTTACCCTGAGCCCAATTAAAAGTCCATAGTACTCACACCCAACTACACATGCAGGCGCGTTCAGTTGCGCTTCATCTAATTAAACACTGTTGCAGTAAGGCCCGTTCTACACCAAGTGAGACAACCCACAATTCTGTCCAAAATCCCCAATATAAAGCGGATTTCTCATTCCCAGAGAAACTTCTGAACTGTCCACTTCGGAATCATAATTCTCTTAGTCCTGAGGTCGCCACTTGAGCGAACCCAGATTCGGAACAGCTCACGCTTCCATCCACAACCAATCGACCCATCCGTTACGAGCATTTCTCGATGCCAAACACACAAAAATCTAAAGTGGCCGGTATTGCAGCTATTCTAGCCTGCGAAGAACATTTTGGCGCGCACAAACTCGCTGTTAGTTGCTGTCGGTTTTGTTGAGTGCCGTGGAGCCAGTGCTTCAAACTTTTAAATAGAATGTTGAAAATCTACACTACTTTATTGAAGCCGGGGAGACGAGAAGAGAAAGAAGAAGCTCCTCATCGATACATTGGCCTTTGGGTGCTGCTAGCCTGCGAACAAATGGCGCAAAGTCCCACGAATTTGCATTGTTATAACTTTTCTGCAGGAAGGTTTGTGTGACTTTGCGCTGTACGATGACGCAAAAAACAGAAAGCCACGGACATCAAAGTTCACGCGCAGCAGACTACTGTAGTGGGAATGAAGCCCTTGCAGCTAGAGCAGATAGATGTAGCCTTAACTGCGCAAATCATGCGCAATCGCAAACACAATGAAAAACAGAACTTCAAAAAGAAAAAGGACGGTCTCAACAACAATATAGTGTCACTAAAGATGAGTGTAACCGAAACTGTGTTGGAGACTATGCTTGAGAGAACGTTTATCAATACAGCTTTTTAAAAGGATTTCAACCACGATATGCTTGAAAAATGTTTCCAAGAGAAGCTGGAGATAGCTCAAAGCAAGATTCGAGTTGATCTTTGTGACAAAACTAATAAGAACGTCACGATGGACATGTATATTGATGAAGCTCAGGAAAAAGCCTACAATTTGGTAATATAATACCGTAATGCGCTTCGTTAACATATATTTGGCGATGCAATAACGAAAATTTTTGAAGTTGCTATCAAACAAATTCGTGAGGGCGTACGCCTGCCTCGCTTTCTGGATCATATGAAATCCATTCTGCAAATCGATTTGCGTGCTGACTTGCACAACAAAAAGTTTGGAGCTTACGTGAGGCGACTGGCAGAAGAGGCAGAAAAGTACGAATATGTGAATCGCAACCGATGAGATGTCATGAACGACTCTATTCTTCCTGTCAACCAGCAGCTCAAAACGCCATCAAACAATTGGAAGCGAGACAGTGAAGACGATAATCGCAATGCTAAACCCAAACGGGGAACACCTTTCTGCATTGCTAAGTGTAAGGAAAAGAGAAACTACATGCGTCACTGCCATAAATTCACAACAGCAGAAGTGAAGTTGCTTATGAAAGCATTCAGAGAGAATCAAAAAGTCTCAAACAAAGGCTCAGGTTCTGTGAAAAGGTTTGGTAACGATGAGCATCTATCCTTCACAGTCTTTGACTCGTATTTCTGTAGCGGTGAACTTGAGACAGAAGGCACTGCAGGCCAGGGTGCTTCTGCAAGTATCCTACCAAAGAATGTTTACGACCTGATTTGGAAGCTCGAGGGTGTGAAGTTTATTCATAGGCTCGCACGACAAGCCATATTTGATGTCTTCAACAAATCTGTACCACCAATCACATGCGATCTCAAAGTCACTGCAGAATTGATGCTAGAAATCCGTCATGCCAAGAGCATGATCCTTCGCAGTGTTGATTGGTTGGTGGCGAATGAGCAGACATCTGCGATTGTGATAGACAGACAGCTCTTGAACGCTGTAGGTTTGAACAACCGCATAATCCTTGCAGCTGCAATATCGAGCATCAGACACGATGTTGATATCCGAATAGTGTACGCATCATCGAAGATGGAGCTCGAAAGACACCAAGATAGCAACAAGATCTCACTGTTATATAAAAAATGGCAGGGGATAGTGCACGGTGCCGCGAATGAGGACGAAGATGACATCGATGATAAATATGTGTATCTGGATGTCAGCTAATACTCGGAATCGGATATCAGAGCTGCGCTGGAAAAATTGCTAGACAACTACAGAGAAAACTGTGGAGCAAAACCCGTGCGGGTTGTAGCTCTCAAGGCTTCCGAGTCCTTGCTCCCTGTGTAGGGTAAACTCAGTGGACGAGCCCTCTACTCCACACGAGTGTCAGGTGTAAATCCAACCTTGGATACTGGCTACACTGGTAGAGCCAAATACTAACAATTCTGAGAGCAACGACATCCGAGAAAAACCCGAGTAAGGAGACGTAGACAGCGTACTTAGCGAGTGTAGTGTCCCAAAGGGGGAAATGAATCAGACAACGAAGGGCAGACGGTCGTGCTCACAGTGGCAACAGACTCGAGAACCAAGGAGCCAACTAGGAACAACAACCAACGAAACAATCCAATAATAGGGCGGAGATGTGTCCTGCACCATGTTACACAAAATAAACAGAGTAATGTTAGACCCACAGTGGATGTAATTACACAGATGTCCTGAGCGTTCCCAATGAGAGTAGTCTTACTGAAAGCAAAAGTGGTTACTCTACAGATAAAGTCGTGACCTACAAAGACAGTTGCGACCGGAGCCTGCTCTAGTTTGTCAGACTACAGCGATGCTTTTGAAGACCAACCTATGTTGAGTTTACTTTTCGTTCGCCACCGCAAGGTCACTCTCACCTAAGTAAGGTTCATTAGATATATGTAAATTAATTAAATACATTAGTGCACACCTCCTCAGGACGATACACGTGGAGAACCGAGTTTCAGGGGCAAAATTAAGCTAATCTATTAGATAAATTCCGAAATCGGAGCCAAAACTTCCCACGCGTGCCACGCGTTTGTCCCGTACCAGGCCATCCAAATATCACCCGAAAGGAGAAAATTCACAGCAAAGCTTGCCACAATTGAACCCACAAATGGGGCGAATCCGTGCATCGGTAGTGCCTCTAATGTGGGTAAAAGAAACTCGCAAAGGAGATGTTTTCCTCCACAAGAACAGTCTATCGAAAACAGGACAAGGGAGTTTTGAAAAGTATTGCAGTATGTATAAACTGGTTTTTGGTTAAGGATGGGAAAGTCGGCCCCGGCCAGCTTTTGTCTGCTGCGTATTGAAACATGTAAACAACGGAAACCAATTGAGGTGAAAGCGCGCAAGTATCCGCCAGCACAACAGATATTCCAGGATACTTTTATACAGAAGCTCGTGCACATGAACTTTATGAAGCTACATCAAGAGAAAAGTGGCTCGCCGTGCAATTAATTGTCACAAAATCGAGCCCGAAAGCAGATTTCAGGATGACTGTACACTTACGCTCTATCAGCTCTGCCACCAAGAGGATCGTCTGGTCAATTCCTAATGTCGATTCCGAAATACATGACTTCGCCCGAAGCAAGGTCTTTGTCATTATTGGTTTTGTGTCCGGATATTGGCAAGTTCCTCTTAAGCAGGACTCCTACGATAATTTCGGTGTGCTCAGCCCGACAGGAATCTACTCATATCGAAGATTACTCGTGGGCCTGACGAATGCATCACAACACTTTCAACAATGCGCCCAAACAGCCTTTGCAGAGCTGCAGGACAACTTTAAACGGTAGATTGATGATTTTATCATCCATGCCAAAGATGAGGCCATAATAATTGACATATTGAAATGGTGTTTTTAAATATGTATGGCAAAGGGGCTGTTTATCCTCAATTAAGAAGAGTTCATTGTTCAAGAAAGTGGTGAAGTGGTGTGGCAGACTAATCAACGAGAACAGTTATCGCCTTGTAACTAGCCTTCTTGAGGCTCTGAAACATATTCACACGCCCTACTCCACTGCCTAACTCTGTGAGTTTCTACACTGCGTTCGGTGGATGTCTCAATACAATCCGGACGCCACACAGTTGCCATGTAAGCTAAGTGAACTTCTAGAAGAGGAATACAAGATATCGTCCAGGCGGACGAAAAAGTCAGTTCAACACATACCCTTGACACGTTTGGGTTTGGCAACAAAGAAAAAAGCAGTTTTCAAAACTCTTCAACGGCGATTGTGCGATGTCGTGCAGTTGTCTTATCTCAAGCGTGATCATATCATTTGTATCATGACGGACGCTTCAGGGAAGTACTGGTCTGGAGTGGTGACGCAAGTGCACCGTTCGGAACTGCATAAGGATATTAACCAACATGCTCACCTACCTCTGGCTTTCGTTGGTCAGGCATTCTCTTTCTTTCAGCAAAGCTGGCGTACACCTGAAAAGGAAGCGCACGCAATATATAAATTGTTTCAAAAGCTGGAATACTTCTTTCTGGGCAAGAATCCAGTCCTTGTCTACACTGGTCACCGCAATTTGATGTTGGCGTTCAATCCTCATGCTTCTGAGTGGACACTGAGGCGCCACGTCATCACTAAGTGCAACGATGGGCTTTGTATCTGTCCCAGTTTGATTACATGGTGGAGCATGTTCTTGGGAAGCTCTATAACTTTGCAGACATGCTAGAAAGGTGGAAAAATTCCTACCGAACACGTCAAAAATCTATGGGATCAGTTCACACTTTGGTCATGAGAGCCAAAAAAATTGTACCTACCCCGAAGGATTTCGTGTGGCCGACTGTAGAAACCGTTAGAGAATCCCAATCAAAAGCAGAGATAGTGGCCAAACACTGTACGAATCAGACGTGGAACAACACTACAAACATCTGGATGGCTGGGAATGCTTTTCTTATTTCAGAAGCGGGCAAACAACTGATGCTGAAGTTCATGGCCCTAGCGCACTGCGGAGTCGGTGAGCATCGTGGAGTGGACGGGACCATCAGCGTGTTTCGTGAACAAGTGTTCTGGAAAACACAAAGACGTGATGGTATGTACTTCATCATGACATGTATACACTGCACTGTATCACGAACGCGCATGCAGATCCCTCGTCCAATTGGAAGTGACATACATGCTACATAACCCAATCAAGTTCTTTCCTTTTCATGCGAGAGAGCACGACGCAGCAGAAGTATATTCTAATTGTTTGTGATGACCGTTCATCTTATGTGTGGATGTGGCCCTGCATAAAGGAGGACAGCACAGCATTCGTCGGAGCACTTGGCATGTAGATCACTTCCTTTGAGGGCTGGGACTGGTTAGTATCTGATCAAGGGGCATAATTTAAGAATCAGTTATTACAACGGCTTTCTGAAGAGTTCCACTATTCGCATTACTTCTGAAGTGAAAAGCCCTCAGGGAGTGATTCTGGGTACTTGAACGCTTTCCCGATATTATCGGTTGTGTAGTGTGTATATGAACTACGCCCCACTATGGTGGATATGGACACGTTAGACACGGTTTTGGGTCAATTGGCGGTTGGCCACAGTAGTGGATGTTGCCACGAAATGTGGAGTATTTTAGCTAATATTATTTATTATTTTCACACCCATTTCTGGGAAGCTAGTACTTAGTGCGACGGCGCACTGCCGTCGCACCAGTAAACCTTCCCCAACAAAGGACCCCAACCTGGGGAATTGGCTCTAGTTGTTGCCGCTTGCGCGCGTACTCTACTCCTCCTTGGAGGGAAACGCCGTAAACCACGGGACATCTAACCCCCTTGCACATCTAAAGAAACCCCTCACTGGGAGTATAATTGTTCCAATCATATTGGTGTTTCGCCCTGTATAGGGAGTCCTGTCCACCGGCATTGCCGTATCTGCTCGTCGCTCTCGCGACCCACTTCGTCCTTCCTTCTTCCCCTTTTTAGGGTAGCACCTCCCGCTATCCGCGGCCCTCGTGTGCGCATCCGCTCACACGCCCCCACTTACGTGGAAACATACCTCTACTGAGGATCACACCCCGCTCACGCGGATACCGATTCTTCGCCTTCACCTCCCTGCGCGAGTCGCGACAGGTGTACCTGGTCTTACAAACCGGCTTCGCCGTGACACCTCTGGGAGGGCTCTACCCAACTGGGTTCACCTCGTGAGAGGAAGATCCCGAACGTCTTTCGGTGTTTTTCCCCTTTGGGGCATCGCACCACAAAGTGGTCTCCCGACCTAGAATCGGTTTTTGTTTTCCCTCTTACGAGGTTTGTTTTTATTTACCGGAAGTTCCGTGATCGTTTCCCGTCGTAACGGTATTTTCTCATGTCGAGAAATCCCTCCGACGCGGAGCCAGTGGTTACGCGTAGTCGCTCCCGCGACAACGCGGACACTTCCGAAGTTCGGTTAGTACCCCGTATCCCTAAACGGACAAGTTCCAGCCGTGCTGGCGCCGCTTCATCGCGGAATGATACCCCCGACCGGGAACCCCGGAACGTCCTTTTGCCCTCGTTATCACCCCCGCAGGGGAATGCAGCATCGACTCCGGCTGTTGCCGCAGTGCCCCAGGCACCCCGGCCTGCTCCCGCTGTCGCGGCTTCAAGCCCCCGTGGAACGGGCGATAACACCCCCCAGGGGACTTCCCTGGAATCCCAGGTCCGCGCTCTGTGGACCGCCCATGACACCCTTGTAGGGGAACTAAAATCCCTCCGAGAGGAGGTCTTGGCAACCCCCGTAAAAAAGGTCGCCGAGGAACTCCGTATTTTACGGTCTGACGTCAACTCCGTGTTGGAGAGTTTGGGACAACCCGCCGCCTTCATCGAAGGAGTTGAAGCCCGATTTGATCGGATTGGTGCCCGCCTGGAGACGCTGGAGCAGTTCGTCCTCATGGACAAACCATCCCCGGGTGATCCGGTAAACGAGGTATCACACAACGACCAGCTTGCTGGGAAGAAGAAACGCCGTCATCGACGGAAACACCACCGGAAATATTCGGACTCCGATTCTTCGACATCGTCGGAATCATCCCGAAACCATTCGGTTAGCTCGAGCTCCTCGGACTCCGACTCGGAGGACGAGAAGCGAGGCTACTCCTCCCGCTCGAAGCGGTCATCGGCCACCGAAGGTGTGGTCCGAACCCGCCAGAAGGGGAGAAGACACCCCGGTCTCCGGGAATTGAAACAGATAAACCCGCATTACCGGAAGCTTTTATCATACCGGTACTACCGGCTCGAAGATTCGTCACTTGGACATACGCCCCGTGGTACGGGAAAGGTGCGAGAATGCATTAAGCGAATGCAGCTCTCGCTCCGCAACCAGTATTTTACTAGAGAGGACCCAGTCCTAGTACTGGATTTCCTATCCCGCTTTGTAGCGGAGGCCGATATCCTCGGTATGAATGAGGGACAAGCTTATTTGGCTTTACCGTATTTCTTACGGGGAGTGGCGGAGGACCAATACACCTCTGTCAGAGGATCTTCTCGCGCCTCCGAGGGAGGAGTTACTTGCTGGCCGGAGGCTGTGCAGTATCTTCTGCGCTCCTACGCCACCAACACCGCTATTCAGCAGGCTATCCTCGCTTTGCGAGATACACGCCAGCGTGCTGGAGATACCGAGACCGATTACTCGGTGCGCCTTAACAAGGCTTTCCACAGATGTGGTAACGTATACCCCGCTGGGGAGCGCAGTACCATGTTCATCGATGGTCTTGACCCGGCAATCCGGAGTTTAGTTACCCGTTATCGGGAGGAAAAGCGGAGGATCACCTACCTCGAGCTGGTTCAACACGCCCGAGCGGAAGGGGATGCACTTCGTGCAAGAACTCCGAACAATCGGTCTAAATCCGCCAAGGCGTTGTTGCTGGAAAGCGAAGCTTCCTCTCTCCTGCTCACCGCGGATGGGAACCCTGGACAGGGATTTGATACCGTGCATTTAGTGCAGGGGGATGGTGTGTCGATAACCACCAGTGATTTGCCGTCAACGACGGAGATGACCCATGATACGGGAACAGAAGATCCCGTTCTATACGGTGGTAACAGTCGGGTTCAACCCCAACGACTCCCGTTTTCAAACGGTCAATCCCGTTATCAACGGCCTGGATAGACTGACACCCGCCCTGCGGTTCGCTTCTCCGATACTCGGAATAATAATCCGCTTGTCGCGGTGCTGGCTCTCATTTGCCACCTGTGCTATGCCCATGGCCATACCTCTCCTCAGTGTATTTGTTCACTGAAGGATATGGCCAAGGTGGTGGCAAATTATGAGGCCCTCACTCCAGAGGAGAAACGTTCCGTCCCGACGGCTTCCTACCTCCGTGCTAAAACGGCCTTTTTACACGCCCTACCACAGACCCCGCGTGCGCGGCAAGCTTCATACACCCCGATTCGGGAGATCACGCAACCATCCGTTGCAACCCCCGCTTATGCGGATAGAAACCCCCGTCAACGGGATGAAGCACTCGTGGTCGAGGAAACCAACCAACCGCCGAAGGCGGAAAACTAACTGAGGGAGTCTCCCCTTTGGGAGAGGCGTCCTCAAGAACGAGGCTGTTGGCGCCCGAGGCGTCCTCGCCTCGCTCCCCGGTGAAAGTCCTCTCGAGGAAAGACACCGCTGACGCGGACTCTGCGCACCCCGGTGTGTTGCGTCGCCCGTGGATACGGAGTAAAAATCCCCGGATTCCCGGTAGAGTCTTGGTCTTGGCCAAACGCAATTATAAGGTCTATGCCGACCTTGGCCTTGACCCCCAGTTTATGGTGAGGTTTCTCACCGTCTTGGATACAGGTGCTGGCCCCAACTTTGTTGTGGAATCATTGTTACCCCCGCTTGTGCGGTCACGTATCCGCTTTGACGTGGTCCCCTACATTTCGGATGCGAACAACAATCCGTTACAAACGGTGGGCACAGTGGACCTCGTCGTGAGACTTGGTACCTCGGTGGTGAAGTTGGACTTCATCGTTTGCCGTTCATTGGCAGCACCAGTCATACTGGGATGTGATTACTGCGACAAATTTGTCGACGCAATCAGGCCCCGCCTCAGGCGTGTAGAACTTGACGACGGATCGTGGGTTCCGATTGTTCGCTGCCCGCTAAAGCGGTCCTCTCGGAAACAAGTTCCGCTCCCTGCTGCGCAGGAACCACTGCCCGCCTCCCGCGCGTCCACCAAGCTCCGCGTCGCTGCCTTGGTTTCTATACCGGCTGAGTCCCAAGTCTGGGTGCAGGTAAATTCCCGTCAACACGGTCTTCGGGTTATACAACCCCTCGCCTCGTTGTACGAGAAATCCCAGCTGGCGCTGGCTAATGGAATTGTCTCCATTTCCCCGGATGTCCCTTTCCGGATATTGGTTGCCAAACTTGGCAAACACCCCCAGTATCTGGTCAAACACCAAGTAATTGGGAGTGTAACCCCCCATCCTATGGGAATGCTGCCAACAAAGATGACAGCCGCCGATGTACTCGGAGTTACCACCTCTTCTGAGGAGTTCGCCCCGCCGTCCGAAGACGTCAAGTCTAAGGAGGGGGAGGAAACCGCTACTTCAGCGCCAAACATACCGAGTAACTCGGAATTGCGAACCACACCTGTTCCACAGGACAATGCTCCATCGAGCAACGCCCGGATTGATCCGGAAAGGGCACTTGAAGCACTGGAATTCAGCCACGTGCCAGAGTCGCACCGCGACGAACTCCGTACCATGTTACGGGAATTCACCACAATGTGGGATGGCTCGCTTGGCGAGATTAATGCAGCGGAACACCGTATCGATTTAGTCCCCGGTGCGCGACCGGTTGCACAACCTCCTTACAGGGCAGGTCCGAAAGCTCGGGAAGAGGAGCAGTCCCCAGTGGACAAGATGCTCCGCGCAGGTGTGATTGAGCCCGCTCAATATCCCTGGGCATCCCCAGTTGTACTGGCTTTAAAGGCCGACGGAACCTGGAGGTTCTGTGTCGACTACCGCCGGCTCAATGCCGTGACTGTTAGGGACACGTACCCCATCCCTCGTATGGACGAGTGCATTGACTCCCTTGGAGACGCCACCGTGTTCACGGCCCTTGATGCCAATTGGCGATATTGGCAAGTACCTGTCAGACAGGAGGATCGCGACAAAACCGCATTCACCTGCCATGCAGGAACGTACCGCTTCAAGCGGATGCCATTTGGGTTTACCAACGCCCCCGCCACCTTTCAGCGTGCAGTAGATATTCTACTCAACCGCTTTAAGTGGCGGAGTTGTCTGGTCTACCTTGATGATATTATCATCTTCTCCAACTCGTTGGACGACCATCTCACTCACGTCCGAGACGTGCTCACCTTACTCCGCGATGCGGGAATTACCCTCAAGTTGAGGAAATGTGAGTTTTTCACAGATACTGTGAAATATCTGGGTCACATTATCCGTCCTGGACGGTTAGCGATCGAGAAAGCTCGAGTCAAATCCCTTGTTGAGGCGAAAGAACCCCGTACTCAAACGGAACTGCGCTCCTTTCTGGGGCTGGTCAACGTCTATCGACGGTTTATCCCGAACTTTTCGGATACTGCAGCGCCCCTGAACGCGTTGTTGCTAAAGGGGAACCCCCCAAAACTGGGAACATTTACGCCCGAGCAATCGGAAGCTTTTAACTCCTTAAAGGAGGCTGTCATATCAGCACCAATCCTACATCTCCCAAAACTTGGGTTGCCATACTCCGTAGATACGGACTCGAGCGACTACCAAGTCGGGTGTGCTCTTTTTCAAACTACCCCGAGGGGGAACGACATCCAATTGGTTATTGGTCACGTTCGCTCAATGTTCATGAGCGGAACTACTCCGTATCGGAGAAAGATTGCCTTGCCGTCGTATGGGCGATGACCACTCTGCGCCCCTACCTTATGGGAATTCACTTCACCGTGTACACGGACCATTCCTCATTGAGGTGGTTGATGAATATCTCCGACCCGTCGGGACGCCTCATGCGCTGGAGACTTCGCCTCGCGGAATATGACTCTCAAGTCATTTATAAAAAGGGTGCGCAGAACACCTAGGCCGACGCTTTGTCGCGGTTACCCACAAGTGGGGAAGCACTCCCAAGGGAGGATGATGAAGTCCCATGCTTCATGGCTATAGACCCGGATGATCCGGAATATGCCGTCGAGGCTAGGCCAGAAACCTGGGACGAGGATGCTGATTTTGACGAACTACTCGCATCGCGAGATAAATCTGAGAACCCGTTACCGGGAAACTTTGTACCGGTATCACCGGAAGAAATGATCCGAGAACAATTCGGCGACCCATTCTGTACGAGAATTCGTGCCCGTATCAACGGTGGTGAAGATCTCCCTTTCGGGGTAAACGACAAAGGCTACCTCGTAAGAAAGGTCGAAGCCCGCCCACAGATTGTGGTACCACATTCCCTGCAATCGCGGGTGTTACATCTATCACACTACGCCCCCATTGGAGGTCACCCAGGTGGGAGGAAACCCTACCTAACCCTGCGAAGGGATTTCTAATGGCCCGCAATGGCGGTGGATTGCTACGCAACTGTGCGGTTTTGTAGCGAATGCGCGAAGAATCGTGTCAAACTCCGCAAAAATGCGAAGAAGATGAAACTATTCCCGGCAAGGGCGCCGCTCGAGTTTATCGCGATCGATATTCTCGGACCATTACTCACCACGAAACGTGGAAACAATTTTCTACTTGTCATTACCGACCGCTTTTCTAAGCTGGTACGGACTGTCCCTCTTCGGAGGATAACCGCTCTCACGGTGGCCCAGGCTCTGGTGACGCACTGGATTTTTGTCTACGGTCCCCCTGTAGAGGTGCTCTCTGACAACGGGAAGCAGTTCGTGAGCAAGTTCTTCCAGGATGTTTGTCGCATCCTGGATGTCAAGAACTTGTTCACGACTACCTACCACCCCCCCAGTGTAATGGGCAAGTTGAACGGTTTAACCGGACGTTACTCGCGGCGTTACGTTCCTACGTCGCTGACCACCCAACGAATTGGGATCTCTACGCTGATGCGGTAACCTACGCGTACAATACGCAGGTACACCGGACTACCGGAGTTTCGCCATTCGAGTTAGTTCTATCTAGAACACCCCCGCCTGTGGCGCTGGAACCCCAAGCTACCTTGGACAATTTCCCATATGTGGGTATCTACCGGCAGCAATGGAAGCAATGGCTTTCCAAGCTGGTCCCCGCTGCGCGGAAGTCTATGGCACGGGCCCAAGCCGCTTACAAGCGGGATTTTGACGCTCGCTTGCGAGGAAAACCGTCCCCGACTCGGGCAAATAACTACGTCTTAATCAGGAAGGAATACTACAACCCGGAACGGGAGAAGCGTCACAAACTCTCGCCTGTGGCGGATGGACCCTTCAAGGTCATCTCTGTTAACACCGACACTGTCGTGGTAGAGATGGGGGACACGCACGAACGGATTTCCCGTGATCGTGTTGTCCTTGCCCCTCCTCCCTCGTCAGGGGTAGTCTTGGATCCAGGCAACCCCGTTTCTACGGACTCTGCAACACCGGAACAATCCGGGAGTACCAGACCTACGGTACTACCACACCTCAGCCGGGGACTCTCAGACCTACCGACTCTGTCGGACTCACCGGCTCAGCCGGGTAATTCGGGCCCCTCAGCGCCCGCCCCTACCACGTCTGCCCCACTGGCGCGCATCTATACCCGCCAGGCGGGGAATGTTATCCCTTATCCCGCCGCTCCGTCTAAGGAGGGGGAGGAGAACACTCGTTTTCGAGGAACGATATCGCCGTCGCAACGGGAAACACACCGTAACATACGGAACACTGACCGTGGAGCACGGAGTATGTCACGCGACACTAATCCCCCGTTCCCGGGCAGTGCTGTGCAACAGGAAGCAGACGCGCAGGCCCCGCAAAAGCGGCAAATACACCGTTTGTCACGGGAAAACGAGAAGCCTCACTCCAATACCGCAGCAGCGGAAAGGCAATCGCCCAATGCCTCGAAGCCGCCGTTGGCGGAAGTCCCCGCGAAAGCGGTTCAATCAGGTCGATCAGACCCGCGCCCTGCGGAGAAGGGGCGCCCAGATATGCTGGCCTCATAGGGGAATACCGACACCCCTCTTGGGGAAAAAGGCGGCCAAGCTGCAGTCGAACCTTTAAGCCCTGGCTCGCAAGCACCGGAAACGCCTCCCGTCGTGGACGGAATCAAAGCCCCCGCTACGGGGAATAATTTGCGCCAACCCCCGCATCGCTGCGGCGAAGAACCGAGGAACTCGGGAATAACGCGCGCCATCGCACGCTCGAAACCGGTCGTACCGGACGCTGCTCCTCCTCACGGAGATGGTGCACTGCGCTTAGCAGCAATTCCCCTGAAAAGGGTGTCATCGGCACCTGCCCGGCACCCCCCAGAGGGGAATTTTGACCAAAATACCGGTGTACCCGAGTTAGCCCCAGGCAACCCGTCAGTAGCCGGGGACACCACGGCATCGCCGGAACGTATGGTGCAAAGCGCTCGTGCGCCTGCCAGGGAGGCGGTTTGCCACCCCATCACCGTGTCGCACGGGACCCCCCAGGGGGTTGTGGAAATGCCGATCCCGCAGGAGCGGTCATCTTCCCGCAAACTCGCGGTGCGTGAGCTCAACCGCGAAGGCGGAGCCCAAGTCCCCCGCCGACTGGCGGTTTGCCCAGCCTACCGTGAAGACGGGAACAACGACACCCCTCTGGGGAACGACTTCCCAGTGAAAACCCTGACACCACACACCCTCTTGAGGGATATTTTCCCGCATGAGCAGCGGCCACTAGGACAGCGCACGGCAACGTTGGAGTTATCGCCGAACACCCTGCTAAGGGACATTATACCGCACCGCGGGCAACCCTCGCCAGGGATTACAACCACCACCCGGCACGGCCGGCAGGTCTACGAACGAGAGTTCGTAGTAGACCGACTCGTCGGACACACCTGGGACCAGGATGGTATTCTACAATACTGCGTCCGCTGGTACGGGTATGACCCCAGTGGGGATACGTGGGAGCCAATCGAACACCTCCCACGGTCGCAGGTCCTGCGATACCACCGTCAAACGGGAACTGCAGCCCCAGCCACGCTGGTTAATGCCCAAGTTGGGTAACGTTGCCGCGCGAGCGGGGAGCGAAAGGAAAGGATAACAAGGCAAAGTCCGTCGAAGACGGGGAACTCAACCGAGAAGCACCGTTCTAAACGGGAAGTTTATTCAAGGGAGCAGCTAGCTCCCCACAATACTACACTACACTAACTGGCATAGCCAGGGAAAGAAGAACCAGGAAACTGGACCAGAGGTTTCACTCACCCCCATCGTCCGGGGCGTAACCCCCAGCAAGGCGGTAGGCCAACGCGTCCGCCATGATGGTGACATCCCCCGATATCTCGGCAGCGCTAAGACCGGCAGCCCGGAGGAAACGTGCGATGATTTCGTTTTCATTCGCCGTCACCCCGCTGGGGATAGAAGGTCCGGCACTTGCCGCCGAAGGGTCAGCAGCCGGCTCGGCCGGAGACACCCACTCTGGGAAATCTTCCGCACTAGCGCCGGTCTCCTCTACGTCCATCTCCCCGGGTTCTTCCGGTTCGTTATCGACCATTGGGTCATCCCCGCCGTATGCGCGGTAGTAGTCGTCGGAATCGACGTACCCCACCGGGTGGTCTTCCGGCACATGCCGGGGCGTATCGCGAAGCTCGCGCGCCTCCTCGGAGGAAATTTCCTGGAACTCCCAGGGGTCGAAGTAGATAAAATCCCCCGCAAGGGCGGTGTTTCTACCGAGTCCCGGACCACCGGTGTTACCGCTACCGCCATCCAGACGACCGCTTTGCTCCAGCGGGACCTCACTCCAGCTAACGCTGTCGATGTACCCAAGTAATTGGAGGACCTCTCCATTGTTGGCCTGGCCCCCAATGGGGATGCAAAGATGCAGGTTTCGGATCGCTGCCCGCACACGCGATTGAAGGAACCAGAGACGATACTGGTCGTACGCCTCGTTGAGGATATAAGCCGCACTGCGGGCCGCCCACTCCGTAACCACTACGGACCACAACCCCGACCAGGGATCCTGCATGAGCAGCGAACCGAGGTACGTAAGTACCGGCGGGAGTTCTATGTAGCACCCCCGGCAGGCTTCATGGAAGCGCCACCACTCGGGGAGTGCTACATACCGACCTAGTCGGTGAGGCGGCGCAATCCGCTCTATCTCCACGTTCTGATACGGGATAAAATACCCGAATCGGGATCGCCAACGCCGCTCGTAGCGGATGAAGTTTTGGAGAAAGTTGGACCGGTATTGCCGGGGAAGGTACCTGAACTCCGCCCGAATAATCGGTCGCTCCCAGCAAAGGGCCTCTTGCCGCGTTGCGGAGAAATTCCTCCAAGCGAGGGTCTCGAGGCGGAACAGGTTCTCGCCGTACCTAATCTCCCCGCGAGTGCGGAAGTAGCTAACGTCGAAGCCAAACTCCGGTGGGACCGGTACATCGAATGGAGCCCGGCTCTGCCGTTGATACGCCATGCGCGTCAACGCGGTCTGTGCCGCAGTGACGGTCTCGCCCGAGTTTCTTCGGAGGTGGTGACGCGGAATCGCAATCCGGTGACGCCAATCCCACGATGTGGTGACTGCTCTGGGCAGATCCCCCGGAAGGGTGTCTGAACCATCCGCATAAGCGGTGACCAATCCCTCATTGAGGACAGCGACCGGGTGAAACCGCGGAGCAAGGCGCAGGCGCGACGCGTGATTCCGATTCATTGGGTTGAGCCCCACCAGGGTGTTGTAGGTTGGCCAGTTGGACACCGGAGTGGTTCCGAAGGACACCACCGAAGGTGGTAGTGCGAAGGGATGGTCGGCTGCAGCAGCCATACTCCCCGGTTGTATCGGATTTCGATCGCCCTGAGGCAGGAGAACTGACCGGAAACCGGTGGTGTATCGCCCGAGAAGTCTCGGAGGTTGGCTGTGGTTGTTGATATTGTTGTCGTCGTTCATTTTTCCCTTTTGGAGGGTGGCTGTTGTTGTCGTTTGTGTGCTTGATGACTCTGGTGCAGAGGGATTTACCAGAGAACCGGAGACAAAGCACGCGCTTTTATCACCCATTTTCGTCTGGGAATCCTCCGCGTCCGCGGTCGTTTTCCTGTCTTAAGGGGGGGGATATGAAGTGCAACGCCCTCAGGGAGGGATTCTGGGTACTTGAACGCTTTCCCGATATTATCGGTTGTGTAGTATGTATATGAACTACGCCCCACTATGGTGGATATGGACACGTGGGACATGGTTTTGGGTCAATTGGCGGTTGGCCACAGTAGTGGATGTTGCCACGAAATGTGGAGTATTTTAGTGTGGTGCAATCCCGGTGTGGGAAAGGCACCCAAGGCAGCTCGAAGCCTTGCTCTCTTGGAGAGGTAAGCCCAGCTGGGTAGAGCCCTCCGTGTCCCGTATGACGGGTGTAACTCCGTCGGGAGCCTGGATGTACCTCGGAGGTTTAGGGGTTAGAACGGGTCGGAACCACGGCTGGTCCGGAAGTAGCCTGCGAACAGGGGAACAAAAGAGGGAAAGGGACCACCCGACGGGGCGTGCGGAAAGCGGGAACAGACCCCGGAGGGGGGTGCCGATACACACACACGAACACGCACCGCGCGGCGGTTAGGGGATATGAGGGGAAGAGATGGTCTCACGGTCTCACGACACACGTCGGTAATATCAATACCCAAAACTGGGGCGGAGATAGGGCCTGTACGGGCGGTCACACGACAACAATGAATACCACGAGTGGTCACAACCCACTGGGTACGACGAGCACGGTCTCCTCGGTGGTGCGAGTCGGGTGAAACTATCGGGCAAGCGGTGTACCTCCGCGAGGACTTAGACACTTCGCATGGCGAATAGAGTCAGAGCCGAACTCTTGTTACTTTTCTTGGTGAGCTCGCCGTCGTGCGGCCGACGCTCAAGTACTAGCTCAGTGCAGTACAGTAGGTAGTGCACTAGCCTAAGTAAAATTAACCCCTAAACTACACTAAAATAAGTAGCCGTTTTGGGCCTCCTGGCCGGGGCTGTAGCCACGTGTCCACCACCCTTGCCAGGCAAGTACCACAAAATATGAATGTTCCCATAACCACCCTGGGTAACCCGACCGCTAATTAGCCCGGTAAACGGGGGCTAAAATTCATGCATCCCGCTTCATCGCTCGCCCCGAGTACACCTCAGATATGAGTTTCACCATCGCCCGTACGCGGGAATGTATTGCACTACATTTAGCTAATATTATTTATTATTTTCACACCTATTTCTGGGAAGCTAGTACTTAGTGCGACGGCGCACTGCCGTCGCACCAGTAAACCTTCCCCAACCAAGGACCCCAACCTGGGGAATTGGCTCTAGTTGTTGCCGCTTGCGCGCGTACTCTACTCCTCCTTGGAGGGAAACGCCTTAAACCACGGGACATCTAACCCCCTTGCACATCTAAAGAAACCCCTCACTGGGAGTATAATTGTTCCAATCATATTGGTGTTTCGCCCTGTATAGGGAGTCCTGTCCACCGGCATTGCCGTATCTGCTCGTCGCTCTCGCGACCCACTTCGTCCTTCCTTCTTCCCCTTTTTAGGGTAGCACCTCCCGCTATCCGCGGCCCTCGTGTGCGCATCCGCTCACACGCCCCCACTTACGTGGAAACATACCTCTACTGAGGATCACACCCCGCTCACGCGGATACCGATTCTTCGCCTTCACCTCCCTGCGCGAGTCGCGACAGGTGTCCCTGGTCTTACAAACCGGCTTCGCCGTGACACCTCTGGGAGGGCTCTACCCAACTGGGTTCACCTCGTGAGAGGAAGATCCCGAACGTCTTTCGGTGTTTTTCCCCTTTGGGGCATTGCACCACAGATAGTGGGAACTCCACGTGTATGGACCTCGAGAGTTGGGCACCAAATTATTTAATTAGTTCAGTTTATTGTCGTGAAACCTACTTAGGTAATGGCGGCTCCGCCGTCAGCTTCACCAGTAAATGGCAACCTTGGTTCTCGTTTGAGAAATACTCTTTGCAGAGGAAGGCTCTGGTACGATAGGCCATCGTAGGGATTACGAATCCTTGCGGAGAGTATCCACGAGTGGATTCCGTCTACTATCCCCTTGGGAACACTCAGGCGTCACTACTATTACAGTATCACCGTGTTCGGTATTGCTATCTATTCCACTGTTAGTCTTGGACTCCGCCCGGTATCGGGTTCATTCTCGTGGTGTGTATTGCCACTCTCCTTTGGGAAACACGCATACCGCCTGTGTGGACTCGCTCCCGTCTCCGGGTCTGTTGCCGCTGTGTGCACGCCCCTTCGCCGGTTCACGTCGTGTTTCTCTTCCCTTTTAGGGCCCCCTTTCTCCTTTGCAGAATCCTCCGCTCAACACTCTCGTGTGATCCACTCCTAGAGACACACCCCATTTTCTGGGCCATTCCCGAACCTCTGCAGGTATAGCCAGAACCATTTTGGTCTTACACGCCAATTCGTACGTGGCGCAGAGGGCTCACCACTGAGACAACATCCCCAAAGGGAGCGAGCTCTCGAACACCTTGAAGGTGCATCTCCCGTCACCGGGTTTTGCTCTACATTTATTGTCAAACTTCCAAAGACGGACCGTGGATATGATGTTATTGCTACCTGGGTGGACAGGTTGTCAAGAATAGTTCGTTTTGTGGCTAACAAAGAGAAATATACAGCACCAGAGGTGGCAAAGGCCTTTTCTAACCATATCTTCCCGCACTATGGTCTGCTCGACTCTATTATATCTGATCGGGATCCACGTTTTATTTCCAACTTCTGGCGTTCGTTGATGGATCTGTGCAAAGTAAAGACACGCATGTCTTCCGCTAGACATCCTCAAATGGATGGAGCTTCCGAAGTCATGAATAGAATGGTTGAAAACTGCATTCGATGTTTTTGCTCGTTTGAGCAGACGGATTGGGATGTTTTACTTCCAAGTGCTGAGCTTGCCTACAACTTGGCTGTTTCCGAACATATTGGGCTGTCTCCATTTGTAGTCGACTTGGAATGGAAGCCAAAAGCTCCGTTGGACATTATGTTTCAAGCTGCAACCCCTCTCGAACTTCTTTCTGTGGTGCAATGCCCCAAAGGGGAAAAACACTGCAAGAACTTCGGGATCTTCCTCTCAAGAGGTTAACCCAGTTGGGTAGAGCCCTCCCAGAGGTGTTACGGCGAATCTGGTTTGTAAGACCAGGGACACCTGTCGCGACTTGCGCAGGGAGTTGAAGGTGAAGAATCGGTATCCGCGTGAGCGTGATGTGATCCTTAGTAGAGGTATGCTTCCACGTAAGTGGGGATGTGTGAGCGGGTGCATACAGGACGGCCGCGGGTAGCGGGATTTACTACCCTGGAAGGGGGAAAGGAGGAAGAGTGGGCGAGGGTGAGTCGCGAGAGCGACGAACAAATACAGCAATGCCAGTGGACAGGACTCCCTATACAGGGCGAAACAACAATGTGATTGGAACAATTATACTCCCAAGGATGGGTCTCTTTAGGTGTGCAAGGGGGTTGGAGGTCCCGTGGTTCACGGCGTTTCCCTGCAAGGAAAAGTTGAGAACGCGCGGAAGCGGCAACAACTAGAGCCAGTTCCCCAGGTTGGGGTGCCTTGTTGGGGAAGCTTTACTGGTGCGACGGCACTGCAGCGTCGCACTGAGTACTGAATTCCCAGAAATGGGTGTGAAAATAATAAATAATATTAGCTAAAATACTCCACATTTCGTGGCAACATCCACTACTGTGGCCATCCGCCAATTGACCCAAAACCGTGTCCCTCGTGTCCCTATCCACCATAGTGGTGCGTAGTTCATATACACACTACAAAACCGATAATATCGGGAAAACAATCAAGTACCTAGAATCCCTCCCTGAGGGCGTTGCACTTCACTTTCTGATTTTCGATATTGTCTTCAGACTGTCACAGATGACGAAGTATATGCTCATTAACTCGCGAACGTCCGACAAACCGCAGAAGCTAGTGTTCATTTTAAGAAGCCTACGTATCAAGGTGGGGATTACGTCTGAGTGTCCAGGAAAATTTTCAAAGATTTGTACTGCAAAGCACAGGAATCTTCTAAGTTATCTGCCCGCAGGTTTGGACCATTCCGAATCTTAGAGCTGATTGGAAAAAATGCCATCCGGGTAGACTTCCCCGCTCACGTTCGGACCTACCCTGTAGTTCATGTGTCTCACATTAAGCCACATCTGTTGCATCTTATGAACATTGCGCAGCAAACGTCTTGTACCCCAACTCCAGTTATGGCGTCATCAAGAATCAATCTGTATAACGTGGACCGCATTCTCGCCCACCGGAAAAGAGGACGAGGATATCAATGGCTTACGCTGTTGGAAAATTCCAACACGCATGATGCTCAATGGCAACCCACAAGAGATTTTGTGGATGCAGAAGGTATGCTAACGAAGGCGTTTCTAGATTAAATTATTAAGAACAACCTTCTTACAGACTTGCATTGAAGCATTGACGTGGTCGTCAATGATGCTGGGAGGACAATGTTGCAACAGTGTTTAACTAGATGAAGCGCAACTGAACGCGCCTGCATGTGTAATTGGGTGTGAGTACTATGGACTTTTAACTGGGCTCAGGGTAAGGGTCGTCGTGAAAGTATCACAAGAGCTGCATATAAGCGTGCTGGAGAGAAAGGAGCAGAGAGAAGAAGCATCGATCAATCAGAGAGAATAAAGCTTCTACATCCTAACCGCTTATTTCATAACCCTCGTTGCACTTACGTTTTCGCACAGATGTGATACACGTCTGTGGAAGACGTACTTTTCACGCTAAGGTGGCATTTCGTTTCTAATTCCAAACACAGGTTGATCTTAGCTAAGTTGAAGCAACTTCGATACGAGCTCAGAATGGTTATCCTGTTCTTGACACTTCATTTTAACTTAAAAGTGATTTATTGCCAAATACGTTAATCAAAAGACCTAGTCTTCTAACTCTATCTTACAAAGGGGAAAAAGATTACTCCATTCACGACCATTTCCGTTCTGAAACTGAAACATGTGAAAAGATTGGCCTTCTACCTCAACCTAACCTTATTTCGTATTATGGATGCTTGGAAACCGACTCTCATGTTGTCGGAATATGTCTAAGAGAATACGAAGAAACACTGCTGAGGCGTGTATGGCGTTTATGGTCAGTTTTGGATATCGCAAAGTGTCTAGTAGCTCAGGTTGTAGAAGGCGTAGAACATCTTCACTCTCTAAATGTATGTCACAGCCATTTGAACCCAAACAACATCATGCTTGGCGGTAATGATACACGGCTGTCATTATTGATTTTGAATCAGCTCGACCAACTGGTCAAAATCTCAGTTCCAAGAAAGGTACGAAGGGCTGGCATAACAGAGATCAACGCATGTGTGTGGAGGAAAACGATTTGCATGGTGCAGCAAGGCTAAGAGACTTTCTGCGCAAGGCCTCTTGCTGGAAGCCTACCGTCAGTACGATACAGTCCTAATATAAGACTTGGAAGTAGGGTTACTCACTTTCCCTATCTCTTTAGTGTTATAAAGCATTATAGCTGCCAACTGGGGAACGACTGGCTTCTCAACTTCGGGGTTTCACTCTTGCAAAGCAGCACCGAATACGCCAGATCTGAAGAAGGAATTAGACAACCCCTTAAGTCTGGGTGAGACAAAGAAGTTTGGATGACTGGATGAGAAAAAGGACAAACGGGTTCGGAAATATGCGGTGAACAAGTTCAGGTTCCGATTTGAACCGTTTTCCAAAACCGTCCTTTAAGGCTGTCAGGGCTGACCCGGAGTTCTCTTCCACACCGTGAACCCTAGTGATATCTTTAACTCCATGCAGACCGAAACGTCGAATCGCTGGCCCGTTTGCCTAGCAGACACTGCAGTGACGTGATTATGCTCGATGAAGTGAGTGACGTCATTAAGAACCAGTTCTTACAGCTTCTGTTGCAGGTGGAGAGCTTCTAGTGTCAGTCGAACCAGTTGCTTGTTATCTGTGTGAAAGTCTTCCTCTCCAGCATTATGTTCATACCAACACGGCGCCGCAATATGTACTAGATCGAGGCTCTCCGCATGCCACGGCGTCCAAGTGTTCTCGTCGTTGACGTTCATGGCTTCTCTCAGGTCAATCGCTGTTTGGTTCGTTCCACAGCGTCTGCTAGCGATTTCTATGATGGCTGTCTTCCGTCGGCTGAACAGCGTGTTAGACATCCCAGCTCCGTGGGGAGCCACCACTAGCCTGGCGCTATTCATCTGCCGAACCTGCATTTCAAAATCATCATCGCCTCTGTTCCTCGTCACATTCCATCTCATCACACGTGTGTTGGCCGGCAAGCATTCTTTTAGTAGTTCTTCAAATTGGTCTACGTTCAACCACCTCCTTCGCGTCGCGTCCTCTCTGCCATAGACGATAACGGGAGCTGTCTCACTTGCAGGATCACTGTCTAATCCAAAGCCCGCTAGTACTGAATCTCGAAACGTTTGCAAACCCTTTCGTTTCAATGCTGTGGGATGGGGCGTCAATACCTCTGCGTCACCGACTTTCTGCTGTGATTGGAATCGAACTGGTCTCCACATTGTGTTTCTTTTAAACTTCACAACATGGTTGAAGCAAGTGCATTTTGGGAGTTTCCATCTATCAATCACGTTGAACCCTCTGCCCACGTATCGTAGGAAAGCCTGCTGCGCCTGCGCAACCCATCGCGTCTTGCGAATTTCGCTTAAATTGACCAGATCGACGATGATGGTCTCTCGATTTACAGGCTGCGCCGTGCACGCTGTCATGTAATGTAGGAGTGGCCAAATGCAATCGTAGAAACCATGGAAGGGGTTTTCCAAGCATAGTCGAGTTATTACGGGAGCAACAATTGCGCTTGGCGCCACTTGCACCCGCTCGAGCTTATCATCGCAATACCCAAAGCAGTTGTGCTTTGAACTCCTGCTGTATGTTTGAGCATTTATTCCTGGGTCCGAGTGACAGAATTCATCAAAAATGTCTTCGGAGATATTCAGGACTCGCCTCTGCTTTCCATGTAATCCTCCTTCCTTGACATTTTTTTGCGGCCGAAGAATATGACCATAGAAGAACGCCCTTGAGACGACAACAAAAACAACGAATGCCACAAGTATGTACCTGCGAAAATGCATCGGCGGGAAGTTTCATTTAAGTACCTCTAATGGCTTTAAGCGGATGATCGCATATGATCAACACCAATACTTACCATCCTGTGCATTAAATGTGGAGTCGGTGCTGCCGTATTTGTGTTCTGAGAAATGAGAAGTGCGGGGTGAAAGAATAGAGACGGGAACCACCTCTTGCCTGGGTCAAGCCAGCAAATCTGCAGTATTAAGGTATGCATCGGGACAAGAGATAACTTTATCGTATATGAGACCAAAATGTTATGCTTCATACGTGATTGCTCTTCAGATAGAGAATCAAAGCCATTCTGGACGTAGACTGAGGCGACAGCAGCGCCATATTACTTCACCCCACCCATTCTTTTCCAATACAGAGATAAACACGCCATTTGGAGGCGGGTCGTTCAACGTATCCGCACGATACCTTCGTTGAAGACAACGGGTTTAGTGATGTCGAGTGATTTCTTTTCGAATGCAAGTATACATACAATGAAAAGAACATGGATGAGCAATATTCAGTCGTCGTATGGAGTATTCTGAAACGATGGACGCTGAGACCCTCGCCTGAGACATGAAAGACTACCGTGTCTTCAGAATTGGGAACTCGGACCCTAAGGGACCAGAGTGCAACATCACGAAGATAGCAACAGCATTGATCATGTCCTTCGGTTTACAAGGTTTCCTTGAATGGGTGAAGGTCAGTTCTCTGTCAGAAAAGGGACTGCCTTATATTTTTCAACGAAACTTCAGCAAAATCGTCACGAGCTCTTAGCATACACTTCATCAACTCCCAACCGCCTTGACTCTGACTATCAAGAAACTCCACTGCTGATGACCATTCCGGGTCTTGTTTGCAGTACTCTCTGAATGCATTAACATCAAGTTTAAAGGTATCTTCAAAAAGCTTCTTGAACCTATCCTGCGGAACGGGGACGCCACTAAACGAAGAAAAGATTAGTTCAAGGAAGGAATACCCAAGAGCATAAATATCTTCCGCGAAATGAAATGCGGCTATCGTAGCAGGAGTCACAGCCCCCGCTTTCCTGGCCCGATCGAGACTTTCACCCGTTGCTAACGAACTTATCGGCTGCGCGAAGCCCAGGTCTCGAATCTTCACCTGTAATGAACTAGCAAGTCTGTACTCAGTCGTATTCACCATAATGCTTGCCAAGCTAATAGATCTATGAACTATGCCCCGGTAGCATGCAAGTACAATAGAGCTTCGATTGTACGTTGCATGAACGTCTTTATGAACAGGGCTTTTCTTCGCAAAAGATTCGGTTGAAACATAAGATCAAACCATTTGTTTCCAATTTCATCGGCTTCCCTTCGCGGTGCAGCACATGAAAGCCCGGTTTGTAAACCCTCCCATCGAAACACGAGGAACGGGGCACCGACACGTGGTGGATTGGGAGCGTTCGGAAACCGCCTTTGCCATTCTTGTTTAAAACGTGGATCGGAAAACGAATCGTCTGTCAGAAAGGTTCCAAGAAGAGTGGCGACAGGTACAACATCGGGATCAATGGCAGCAGAGCCACCGCTAGCCTGATAAAGAATCTTGTAGGCTTCTGCTTCGTTGACACCGATCTGTACGCCATCTGTTAAGAACTCTTTGAGTAGAACTCTTGTATTGTACAATGTAGGCTGCGATATTGTGATAACGGCGTCATACAAGCGTATGGAAGGTTCGTTCGATTCAACAGTTCTGGTTGGAGCCAGAGGGTCTGATGGAACGTAGTACTCCCAATCGGTTATAGTAGCATAACCTTGCTGGCCAACTAGGCGGCGGATTTCGAAGTCAGAAGGGGAAAAATCGATTAGCAGAGCTCTGGGGCAAAAACTTTTGCTTGGTACTCGCGTGCACAAGGATGGCTTGCGCTTGAAGTCGCCACAAGAACGAAACAACGTCGGCGATGAGACGAAGGCCATCGAGGATTTGTGAAGCCTGCTTAAGGGGTCCAAGCTTGGGTATGCTTTCAACAAGAGGCCTTCAAGAAAACTATGTATGGAGCTTAGAACTCGTGAAGGAGCTTGTTCCGGAGAGTAAAAATCGCGCACGTCCACTCAATCGCGTGAATTTTTGAAATGCGCAAGTTGTGGACAGCCCAACAAACTAGAATTAGCGCAAAGCTTAGAGCACTACGAATAAGTAGCAAGTCATTGCCCGTGCGCTCGACACTAGCCAGCTTCGCTTACTTTTTCTTGAGTAAGCACACTGAGGAATGATGGTTGTGGTTCTCTTCGTATTCTGCTGATTGCAATTGTAAGTTGACGAATATCAATTCTTATTCTTGCCTTGTATCTTGAGAGATATCTTACAGCCAGTATGATTTTGCTCTCCGTTCAAGAATGTACGACGCCACTAATATGTTGCCTCACCTCCTCGTATCTGAAGAGAGCAGGCCCCGTTCAGGTTAATGTAGTAGATGTTGAGGGAGGAGGAACAAACCCTTTGGTTCAGATGCTCAGTTCCAACATGGTGAAGGAACGAGCGATTTCCTTTATTCTACAGTGAAGTTATGCTGTGTGTGGAGGCGAACGATCATTACTCGAGAGGCCAAGAAAGACCTCCGGCTTTCTTGCTGTGATGCTGGTCATCACACGATGTGATCTCGGATATCAGATTGCAAGTTTGGCCACCAATGCAATATTGGCCACCAATGCAATTTTGTCCATCGTCCCTCCAAGGACAAGTAACTGTTAGTATCCTGGGTAGCCTCCCCCAAACGATAGAGGGGTGAAGGTTTCCATTTTCCTGTTACAACGTAAAGATATCGCACAACCCTCTCTACCTCTCACCCCCTTTTCTGGATGTGCCGTAGACAGCCTTCGGACTCTACGGTAGCAATTGCTAACCCTGGTTAGATTGATAATCCTGGTTAGATTGCTAATTCTTTTATCACCGCTAGGCTGCACAGAAAGGACAAGGCTACAGCATAGGATATCACGCGGGGCACATGAACTACATTCTCGGGGTCTACTAGGACAGAGAGAGAGACAAACCTTATTGAACACTAGGACAGATGAAGAAGCAAGCTGGTTAACGAATACGTGTTTACAATTCGTGCACAAGAAATTGGTCGAAAACGAGTAGAAGGCTACCGATCTCTTAGTCAGGATTCTCATTTGCTTCAAATACTCGACCGAGATATTTCCTTGCTGTCCCTGGCCAGGGCTCCTCCCGTCATATACCTCAGTCGACTCAAGGTTTGAAAACGTTGGTAGTAAGAAGCTTAGTTCGCAGTGTTTTGTGAGACTGATTTATCTATTCAAAGCATGCAGCAGAACGAACAGGCCGTTCAGCGGGAAGAACTTACTGCTAGGCTGATCAAGGTTAAAAAGGAGATGTCTGCTTGTGTGTTGGATTCATCCTGGTCTCTAACTGTTCCTGCAGTCTTGCTCAGTATTCCTTTCTCAGTGCGGTTAAAAACCTATACGCCCTTGGTTTTTTCAGCAATCACAGCGAGTGGCATTGACTACTATCTTGGGTTTTGCAAATGTGAAGAAATCCGAAAGAACATGCAACAGATAAAACGACGAATTGCTGAACTCGACAATCCTGGCTTTTCTGAAACATAGAACAGGAACCCATTTGTCGACGGAGACGTGTACATGGGCCCAATAGCTCCGGGTATCTGAAACCTAGATTCTAATTGTTGCACCTAACGGTCAAAGAAATCAATTCTGTCCAACCTGATCTTTATCTTGGTCTGTAAGTGCGCCCAATGACTACCGTGTTGCGGAGGGATGTCCCCGTGCCCTCCGGGAAGCAGTGCCGATATTGTTTTTTTTGTGCAGCGGCATGCTTGATTTCTCCACTGGGCAGCCAAAGAGTCAAGGCACTCCACTGCATTATGACTTTTTGCAACCTTGGGTAATCCGCTACTCAGTTCACAATGTGAACTGTGAACTTCACATGGAAGTATTCGCCCGAAAGACCAGAGATGCTAAACGTTCGAATAATAAACGACCCTGCTCGTAATGGACTTCGTTGCAATCGTTGCGGATAGTGCTGCTCCAATTCAATGCTAGCAAATGATTGCCAACCTTGTTACCTCCTTTAGTGAATATGTCTGTTAACAATAATTGTCCGCTGTTCTCTGGGTACTGCGGCAAATGTCCTACGAGGTCACCTTAGCGCTTCTCTTTGCGTTTTCGTTTCCGCCTAGCTTTCATACCTTTTCCCCGACCGCCTCCTTTGCGCTTCTTTTTTCTCGACAAGAGCCGTCTACGAGACTTATCGCCTCCATCGGTATTTTCAGAGCTCGATCCATTGTTTGATGTTTTGTTCTGGATATCGATCGAAGACTCAGCTTTAAAACTGGTTTTTTCGCACCACACTATTGCCCGTTCCAGTATCCTTTCGATTTCTTTCATATCTTCATCTGTCACCTGTAGCTGACCATCGCGATAATGCAACTTGCAATTTTTGTCATACTTGATGCATTGTGTTACAGATCTATATCTCGATATTCGCTCAAAGGGCGTACCAGTCTTCATTTCATATCCATAATATTTGAGACCCGCGTTTCCTCCATTGACATACATTTCATGTGAGAAACCGAACGGAAACAGTTCAATTAAAACCGCCAGGGGAGGCATGAACATTGTGTTCACCAAGTTCGCGCCATGTATACCGATGGCAATCGCAGCGCTGTTGACTATATCGTATTGTTCACTGAACGTTTTCTTTGCGAAGTTTACGACCTTAAACTCGTACCCCCTCTCCTTCCCTAGTCTCATGAACAAGTCAGTAATCTTTGCTTTGGACTCACTGTCAAAAACACGTCGGGATCCATCGCGATCCAGTAGCAAGATCTCCCGTCTCATTTTGCTGAAGACAGGGTTTTGCTTCACTAGTGCCGAAATACGCTCTCGCATCCTCAGGCTGTCTCTCGGGACATGAGGTGCGCCTTCAACTTTGCTTTGCAGCGATGGTCTCATTGAGGGGTACTCCATGTCATTCACAAAAAAGCGGGCCTTCAGATATCCCGGAACAATAGCCTTGCGAAAGCATACGAACTTCTTCTCTGAAGCGCTGCTGTCCGCCAAAGAAAAGTTGTGCAGCAACTGGGCCACCGGTACGCTGGGATCTCGTTTTTTGTTCATGCGATAAAGGAAGTTACCTAGGGTACCAACAGCAACCTCTGACGGAGCGAGTAACGCGCTTAGCAAGGTCTTGTGCCAGAACTCATAGTTGTGCGGATATAAAAACCGCTTCATTATATGGTACGTAGGTAGAATAAGAACTTGGTCCACTCTGGAGGATGACACATACGCCGGTATGTTCTCCATGATGTGCTGAAGCAGAAGCAGACGACCTGCAAAATGTGCGATGTTGCCGCAGTTCTTTTCTAATATCTGGAGCACCGTGACACCTTCAACCCATTCTATATCCGCTTCGTTCTCTTGCAACCAAGAAAGGGGTTTTTTGTTAGGTTGTGTTTCGAGCAAGTATTCCTTGTATAACGACTCCCTCATTACCTCACAATATTGAATGAGCCAACCAACTGTTCGATTATAGCCCCCGCAAACAGTTTGGCCTTCGAAAGCGAATGCTTCACTGCTGTTCGTATCCAAGCAAAGGGGTTTGTAGGCAGCAACATGGTCGAGCTTATTTCCGAGCCCGAAAACTTGCTCTGTTGTGTTGGGGTCGTCAACGCGATCGTAGTTCCAGTTGAGGACAGGAATCATTCCTTTCGGTACATCATTGATTGTTAAGTCCTTGAACTTCGAGAAATCTACAATTTCTTCAATAGGAGTGGTTGAACCTAGTTGGGCGCCGGGTGCAGTAGTATTTTCTTTACTTCCATCACTTATCATCGAGGTTGAAGATGACGGAATCGGGGAGGCTTTAGATGACGGGATCGGGGAAGCTTCCACCTGCTTCTCTGTGGAGTGTATTGTCGGTGAAAATTCCGGTGGAGGGCTTGCGGATGCAATCAAACTTGGCGAGACAGAAATGGTAGCCGTTCCTTCCTGTGTTGACGTAGATGTAGATTGCAGGTTATCTGGGTTTGAGTGATGAAGTGTTTGGGTGCTGTTCTTCTCCGAAGCATTCTTATCTCCTTCGATACTCTTTGTCCTTTTCTTCTTCTTCTTCTTCTTCTTCTTCTTCTTCTCCTTCTTTCTCTTTTTCCTTTGAAGTGGTAGATCTCCGTGACTACCCTTTTCCTTCGCTTTACCTTTTGGGTGATCTGAAGGTCCGGAGTCTGGGGCCATGCTTGTCTTTTTGTGCTCTGAATTTGGTTTCACAGCCCTAGCGGCTGTGGTTGTCGCAGATGAATTTGTTCCGTTTCCCGGAAGAGGAAGTAAATCTGATTCACGAAAGATAGGCGGTAGATCGGCTTCGACGAACTGTTGATGTAGGAATCCGGATACTGAGGTTTCTTGCAGGAGCTTTTGAACATCTTCATGTATTGCAGTAATTTCCCGATCATACTGATGATGCTTCGCAAACATGTAGTAGTAGACAACCACAAACCCTATGGCAAAGAGAAAGATGCGAAATTTGGGGGAAAGCCTGAACCACGCGATGCTGATACTAAAAGCTGGCACTTCAGATGGAGATGGAGAAGAAAATAGCTTTGGAGATGCGCCAGGTGTCGGATTTCGCAAAACGCTCGACTGCTGTGGAGGTGGCGGATGAGTCCGCGGTAGCGTCCATGTTTGCTTTTGCGAACGTGAACGGCGGAGTTTTGAGACACGAGGTGGGCTTGCAAATGCTCGAGACGCAGTTGAGTCTTCTGACGGATGAAAGTCTTCATACGCCCTAGTGGATGCATTTATGGCGGTGAGCTTGGACCTGTGAGTAGAGTACGTCTTGTGCATTGCATGTTTTGAAGGACGCATCGGAAGCTGTGGGTAACCGGCATGGCTGCTTTGAATGAGAGCGCAGCGATGACAATAATGTCAGCGGTGGTAGACTGAGTGCGTTCTGTATCCAAACAACCATTCGAATTAATACCGGAGATAGTTATTATGTCTTCGAATTGAAGAAGCCGTGTCTTGTCTTATACCGTACGGTGGACTATACCCACGTAGCATACACCACATAACTGTCCGTGCGACACACCAGCGGATACAGCGTGGAACACAGCTTGGCAGACTGAGCATTTTCCATAGGGAGATGTAACTATCTGCAATGAAGCGTAGCAGATACGGTTAGTCGGAGGCATATGTTTGTTTGTTTCTCCATTGCGCACACAAACTGAAAGTTTGGTTTCGAGTTCTGCTTTCGCTCGCTCTGGCGCTCGCTCAATTAGCTCCCGCAGCCATCTCGCGCACATACCGTAGTTACCCACAATACCATTCTTTTCAATGGCAAGCTGCATTGCAGCTACACGATGCCGTGGGAGCAAGTTTTTCAACTCCGCGAGGAACATCGTGAGGAGTCCAGATTCAATGTGCTTTCGGACTGCTTCAGCTGAATCCGGTACAACTGCTGACAGCTCTCTCTCGAGGGCAGAGTTACGGCACAGAATCTTTGTGGCAAGGAAGTAGTGTGCGCAAGTCACAGTCTCACGCTCGCGGCGCGGGTTCACTGTGGAGAGGAAGTTCAGCGTGCTTGATACCTGTTGCAGTGCTGTTGTAAAGTCTCCTGTTTGCATTGAACGCGCGAATTCGTTCATGTGCGACCGAATAGCCAAGTCTTGCTCTTGTTGATTCGAAGAAGACGGGACAGATGCGTTGTCCTTTACGGACCCTAGTGATTCTACAGCAAACCCTTCACCTTTGCTGGGAGTACTATTACCGTGAGGATTGATGCGTACGGAGGAGGGGTCCGAATTGGTGTTTTTCTGCTCGTTCGATGCTTGCGCAGAACTCACGCCCATACCCGTGCTCTTCTTACCAGAGATAGAACCAGTTTGGGGTGTGGAATTCACACTTTGCACCACCACGGACGCGGTCTTGGTAGTAGCTGTGGTGTTGCTCTGGACAGCCATCGACTCTGGAGACTCAACATGTATACTATGAGACAATGGTGTCTGTAACAGAGTACTACCCGGCCGGTCTTTGGAAGGAACCAGAGACACTGCTCTGGTATCTGGATTTGCGGAGTCGGTAGCGAGGAAGATGAGCTGCGTAGACACATTACCACGGAGTTTTGGGAGGTCTGCACCAACTTCTTGTACACCCTGCCCTCTAACGAGATCAACGAACCACTTCAAATCGCTTTCTTCTGATTGCAAGGGGGCAAAATCTGTCCATTTGAAAACTGTGCCAGGAAGTTGCAGATCTCCCGCAGAACTATCAAGTGCAGCTTGTGATCCGAAGAGCGCAGCACTAGGAGACGCTTCTGATGGTGCGGTGGAAAGTGCTTCTTGCCTTACATTCTTCTTAACGGAATCGGAGGAGGACTTGAGTGCAGAACCTATGCGCCCGAATAAACTCTTCTTTTTCTTCGGTTCATTTGTAACGGATGAACGTCGTGAGCTCGAAATGGACAAATTCTTCGCCTTGGACGGCTTTCCCTCCCTGAAATTCGGGGGAAAGTCGCCGTGTAACGCGTACCCAGCTGCCTCATAAACCGTAGCAACAGCATCAACAGAACGGGCTTCTAGTGCTTCCGCAACATTGAAAACGGCACTTTCAAGGCGCTTCATGGCGTTATGTACATCATAGCTTATATCAAATTGGGCTGTTTCTTCATCCCACACGACGATAACACGGAAACGGGAACCAACAACTGTGTACTCAATGTAAGGTGGGCCACCCCAGAGAGCGCTAACTTGTGTCACAGTGTTCGCGACGCCACGAAGGGAGTCGCAATGTTGAGTGAAGGAACTAACTGTTTCGAGGATTGAATAACGATCAGTGACGTTATTGCTCTCTGTCCGGAGCACAACAACCGTATGACGTGGAGCATCATACACCACCGTCGCTTTAATACCCATTGCAATGGTTGTGTTCTGGAACCAGCAACCTCAAATAGTCAGTGCTGTTGCTGCCCTCTTCGAATGGGTACATTAGAATTAGTGATTCCGTCCGGAGTCTGGCTGAAGATTTCCAACGTCACTCGCTTCCATGTTACTTGTCTGAGGTTGATTTCCGCGTTCGCCAGTGTTCGGAAATGCTCATCCCGATGGTAGAATCTTTGTAGCGGTTGACATGGCCTGATGCCCAGCTTTTTCGGTTCGGCCCATACGCTGTACAGCGTTCATAGTTTTCATTGACTTGAACTACACCACGTGTACCAACGGTTATGCGCCGGTACGTGTAGATACTTGTCATCCTTTACCTTTGTACCCTTCATACATGTATTTTGGGAGAACAAGTGGATGAAGATCGAAACAGATGGCTTTCGCGCCATTTCTCCGCCCACCATACATCCTCCGCTCCCAATGCGTCCTCTCTGTCCGCAGCTCAAATCTCGCACCTAAGGTACAAAGGTACCCGGTAGAGGGATAAAGGGTTACAACGATGTCCTTTGGATAGCTGCTCTGCTCTTGAAGAGTGAAACCTATGTCACAGTTACCAAGACAGAGTCTCTTTTGCCTTTATTAAGACAGGTATCCGAGCTCGGTTCGTTATCATTCAATTACCAGTTCACTCTCTAATTCTTCGTAAGATGTCCGAAGCAACAGATGATTCCATGTGGTATCCAAATACGCCATGCGTGTTAGGAATTGATGAAGCTGGACGAGGGCCGGTACTCGGCCCAATGGTGTACGCTGCAGCAGTTTGTCCAATATCACGATTGACCGATTTGCGTGCGCTTGGGGTTAACGACTCCAAGGCGCTCAGAGAGGAACATCGAGATGAACTGCGCAGCAAAATACAAGGAGCCGCTTTCTTGAGAACTTTTGAAACCATCCTAACAGCTTCATTCCTCAGCGAGAGTATGCTGCGCAAAGAGAAGTATAATCTGAACTTAGTTTCTCATGACGCTGCAATAGGTTTGGTGCAGAAGGCAATGGACCATGGCATAAATGTTGCCGAAATCTACGTCGATACAGTGGGCAACCCGGAGCAGTACGCTGCGAAATTCCGTGAACGATTTTCGGCGGTTGAGAAAGTCGTTGTGGCCAAGAAAGCGGATGCAACATATCCCATCGTAGGCGCTGCGAGTATCGTTGCAAAAACAACAAGAGATAGACGTATCAGGGAATGGTGCTTTCCAGAACAACGTCGGAGTGCTGACTTTAGACCGGGGGACGCAAACATCGCCGTCCAATTTGTCGGTCCAACAGGAAGTGGCTATCCTAGCGATCCCATGACCAAGACTTGGATTGAACACAACTGTGACGTATTATTCGGCTTTCCGACATTTGTCAGGTTCTCATGGGGCACTGCCAAAGTGATCCTCGACAAGAACGCCGTAAGAGTTGAGTGGTAAGTTACCATTGACTTTGCTTCAGATTCCTGCAGTCTGTAAATGTATAACTGACATGGGAGTTACAATGCGCTCCGGTATGTAGGGAATGCGATGATGAAGAAAATGATATCAGTACGACAAAGGTTGCGAAGAAGAAGAGTGTCAAGACCAAAGACATCAAATCGTTCTTCCCGACAAAACGGACTGCATCTAGCATTGGCGCCAAGAAGCGCAAATCTCTCAAACATGCATGCCCTTTGCCCCAAGCTCTACAATCACTGACTCTCCGTCGTGCATACACACTGGCATGATTATGGAGTTTGAACATGTATTTGTCTCGAACCGGGCACACAACAAGATTTCTTCTTTAGCTCAAACCTACGACGCAATGCGGGGAGGCTGGGTCTTATTCATGGGAACATCAACCACTATGGGCGGGTGGTCGTTGAACACGGCTGCGTTACAGAATAATGTATGCTCGTCATTCAAGGTTCCGTAGCTTTCGTGTACATGACCGAAGCAATGTACACGGGGTCGGACAGTACGTACTTTCTCCAACAACGCCGAATCACCTACGCTCATGCCACGACTGGTAACATCGAGAATGCCCTTCGGAGGCCCATGAGTGATAAGTACATCAACATCTGTCGGCATTCTGTTCCAAACAGCGTGTGCGTGCTTCTCATCTTCCAACTGAAACTCCCCAACAAACTTCGGAGTCCATGGAGATCCATAGATCTTCAACCCTTTAATTTCAATTTCTTTGTCTTGTAGGTACGTGACATTTGTAAATCCTTTCGTTTGCCCCTTCAGCCTGTAGTCCATGTTTCCTGGGATAACAACTTTGTGTTGATGTGGTAAGTTTGATGCCCACGCCTCTAACTCGGAAACGCCCCATTCAGAATCACCGCAGTGAATCACAATATCGCCAAATGGTAGACTTCGACGAAACCGCCTATGCGTATCTGAAACTATCACTAGTCTCACGTAGTGTTTCGATGCGGCCATTCCCTGAGAGTAGAAAACGTGCGACGATTTAGGAAGACCGAAAAACAAGCCAGAAACGATGGTACAGAGGAGTAAAGGGTTACTTCTCTTTTAGTGCACTGCCTCTATCTAGCTGTGCACAACGGTTGTTCAATGTTGTCTATCTGCCACGTTTACATCCTGCACTTTGCACTGTTTCACATTATGAGCAAACCCCGAAGATGGAGTAGGTTGACACCGCGGAACAAGACGCAATATCGCCGCTTTTCGCAGCCAACTGACAGTCCTCAGAGCAAAGATCAACGCTCTTGTTTCACTTGTTTAGCAGGACATTCTTGCGCTGAAAACCTCACCACATCGTCACATGAAAAGCGTCGCTAAACATTTGTAGCGAGTTTGGGACCTTGTCTTTGAAAATGACATGAAAGGAGGAGGACTGAACAAGCCCGTAAGACAAGTTTACTCTTACAACCAGACCTCAAAGTTCTTCAGGATATCCGAGATCACATCGTCATCATATCGAACGGCCAAACTGGGTATGATAGCTTTTGCTTCGTCAACCTCCTTAGGCATTAGGCTGGCTAGCTGAGCGATTTCAAATTCGTGTAGTTTTGGGACGACCGCTTCCAGCTGCGCTCGCACCGCGATGGATTGCTCCGTTTTCGCAAGCTGCCGAAGCGTTCGGCATAATCAAGTGATTTCCTTAACACAAAGTTCAGATCGCCCGGTTTCTTCTCTTGCTTCTGGACATGCACCTTGAGCAGGTGACCGACTTCGGAAATAAATAAAGGTTGGGCATGACCTTCAAGTGTGAACTCGTAACTGAACTTGAGCGTGGATGCGTCTTCTTCGGCGGGAGGAATGCTAACCAGCTCTTTCTCGTCCTCATCTTCGTCTTTCTCTCCACCGTTCTCATTTCTCGTTTCCACGGCTTGTTGTGTATCGATTTCGTCTTCTGGTTTTATCATCTTGACAAACAAGTAGTCTTTGCAAAGACTACTAGATAGATATCAGTATCGGAGAGTTCCTTTTTTGCTCTTGCAGCCTCTTCCGAGTAGGCGTGGCTACCTCCGTACATCTTCCTGCAATGACAGGAGAAAGACATTTGTTTACTTCCTGAAAGGTACAAATTCATCTTTCTGAAAATGGGCTAAACAAACGAAAGCTGTGTCAGGAGTCTTTGTCAGAACACTGTATAGCCTCGGGAAAACGATATCCACATTCGTACAAGAGGCAGGAGTCACTGTATAACCCATGGCCCCGTAGATACGATACGTGTACTGGCCATCGAGCATCATGCCCTCTACTACAGTAGTGTAGTGCATTTGATACCATTGCGGAGATGCCAGGTATGCTTTTCGTGAAACAGGCCACCATTATTCAGTGATTACCCATTCAACACTTCTCTTGGGCCCAAGATGTTGATTTGTTCCACAACAACGAAGGACGGATGCTTTCTATGCCACCTCTGTTCGCTTTAAATAGCTTAGCTTTCTCGTCTGCCCTGGGGCTTGTGGTACTCCTCGTAGTCCTACTCATTTTCGCAAACATGGGGATTCTTCCGTGGTCGTTCCGAAAGCGTTCCGACTTTTACGCTGATAAACACATACTCATCACTGGTGGCAGTTCGGGCATCGGAAAGGAGCTGGCGCGCAATGTCACCGAAGCTGGTGCTACAGTCACCCTAGTAGCTCGTAACAAGGACCGGCTACGTGCAGCTGCACTGGAGCTAAACCCGCGCGAGCCGTCCGCTTCGTCTTCATCCCGAGTGTACGTTTATGCAGCGGACTGTTCCGACCCTAAGGCTGTGGATGACATGGTGGCATTTGTAGAAGAGCATTATGGACCCATTGACATTCTTGTGAACTGCGCTGGATCTGCTGTTGGTGGGTATTTTGAATCCCTTGATCCCTGCTCCTTCCAAGACCAAATGAACTCGAACTACTTTACGCAGGTGTTCCCTACCCATGCGATCTTCAAGCGAATGGCAAGGAGAAGAGCTGGCCATATTGTCTTCACAAGCTCGATGGCAGGGCAAACCCCAGTCTTCGGCCAGTCTGCTTACGTTCCCACGAAGTACGCCGTTAGAGGACTTGCAGAGACCGTATACCACGAAGCGAAACCTTACAACATAGATGTCACAGTAGTCTATCCTCCTGATACGGATACCCCTGGATTGCACCAAGAAAGAAGCACAATGCCCCCGGAAACCTTAGAAATCTCGGAATCAGGAGGCTTGTTCTCGGCAGAGCATGTCGCCAAGGCCATCGCAGACGGCGTCAGGCGTAAACGATTTCGAGTTTGTATCGGGTTCATCGGCCGCCTTCTCGGAATTCTTACGGCTGGTGTAACCCCCGGGCTCTCCCTTCTGGATGTTCTTGTTATTCCGATTGCACGTGCACTCACTCCGTTCTTCGTTTGGGATCAAAACAGGATCATTCGCAAAGGACATGCCATTCGTTTTCCAAATACATCCACTCCGCAGTGTCCAAAACCCCAACAAAATGCACAGTCAGAGCCGCGTTCGAAACCGCAGCTGCATGAAGAGCCGCAACAGAAGCAAGAGCCGAAGCAGAATATGGAGCCGCTGCAGCAGAAGCTCTGACCACATTGGTCTTTCGCCATAATTGTTACAAGGTACTGGCTTGGCAACTGTTATGATTGTTCAATGTCACTTGAACTGAATGAGTGATGGTTATGTTCACAAAAGTATTGAAGGTATTATCGTCTCCATCTTTTTCGAAAGCGGTCCGCCACAATTTTATCCGTTGCTTGTTGGAAACGCCTCTTCTTCCCATCTTTACTTGAAGTACGTTGCATGTGATGCAGCTCTGCTTCCCGTTTCTCAAAGGATTGCGAAATGCGTTTGGTAGACCCATGTTTACGAGCCGTAGATGGACTCGCAGGTCTAACATGTTCTTGATTCTCGTCAGCCATTCGGGGGTCACACACTGTGCTTTCCAGTCCCCGTTTAGCGCTCTGTTCCTCTAACTTTTTCTGGGCTACGATAGTGTCCATTTCATTTTTGAGACGCACAGCTTCTGGGAGTTCAACTTCCTCCACACCTGCGGTTGGCATGCCCTGTGCCGGGTCGTACTGTAATCTATCTTCGACCCTGAGGTTTTCGGGTATGTTATACAAAGCCTCTTCTTCTGGTTCATGGCTTTTGCTAGCGTCTTTTTCTTGTTCGCGATGGTCACCAAATTTCTTCCTTATACCCTCGTCAATATACTTATTCATTTGTTCATCGATCAGTTGATTGGAGCGTTCAACAGCGAAGTTGTTGCGCAAGCCAACATCAGCGTTGTTGTTTCTTTTCGTCGACCCTTGTTGATTATCACTGGAACTTCTCTTGCTCCCTGCCAGCGTAATATCCAGCGCAGAGGTTCGACTTTTTTCACGCATCATCTGCACTTGCTTGATGAGCAGTAGATCAGTTTTTGAAACTTCTGTGCCATCATCGTCGCTCTCACCGTGATCGCTCTGTTCTTCACGAGGTCGCCGATGTCGAGCCTTTCGTGCTCGCTTTCGAGCTCGGAAAACGGGTGCGGGTGCCGATTCAAGTGTTTTCGTTTTTTGGCTCTCTTCTGTCAGTTCGTCTGTATTCACCTTCGGCTGCATTGTTTGTTCTCTTTGTCCATTCTCATCATGGCCTTCACTAGAGCGTGGACCCAAGTTCGTCATACTAGATATAAATGAAGCGAAGTCAACATGTGAGGGAGTGAGATGGTCATTAGAATAAGCTGTAGGAGTGGACTCCTGAAACGCGTATCCAGTAGGACTGCTGTCTCGGTATGTGGAGTTGCGTAAGGGGAGGCCAGCCTTCAGTATGCGTCATCAGAGAGTACAGTGTGATGTACGTCTTGGGGGGTTTTTATGTAACGTTTTCTTTTATATAGGCAGCAGGGTTCGGTCACGTGTAATGATTGGATCGACGTGTAACCTCATTCACTACAGTAGATGACTGCTGAAGCGGAAGCCCTGCATAGCTTGCAACATACGGATCTTGTAAGTGACGGAGCCCCTCTGATCCTCGTGCCTGGAACGGAACCGTTCATGTGTACGTTCATCATTCGAACCACAAGCTCTCCCGTGACAGAATCACCTCGATGCCATCTCGATCAAAACTTATTCGCTCGTCCCAATAACTATCTACATGCTTTGAAAGACTAATTCCGAACTACAGAGACGCAAGAAGCTGTTGAGAAAACGTGACCTCGTAGCGCACACCCGGCGACTACAAGTGAGTCCAACCGAAAGTTTTCCACGACGCCATCCTCAATGCAGTCCCGCAGCAGACGAGGGATGTTGTCGGACATCGCCCCGAGTGGGTCGTCCACTTCTTCGACAAAAAGCATCCTCGAAATGAGCCTCACTCAGGCCAGAGGTGAAGTGAACATGGATGCTTACCTAGCTCTTTTCGCAGAGTTGGTATCATATTGTCGCGATCGCGTAGAGTCAGTCATGGCACTTCAGGAGAAGCTGTCGCAGCTCGGGTACAGAATCGGGCGAAGGGCGCTCGATCTAATCGTCGCACGGGAAAAGATTTCAAAACGCGATACACGTCTATTAAGCATCCTTAACTTCATCGCACTCACTTTGTGGACGTTCCTGTACGGAAAGCAGGCCGACTCCCTCAAGAAGGTGCGTGACTCCGAACTTGAATGTACGTTACAGAAAAAAAAAAAGCGTTTGCTTCCTTTTTGTTATGTTTTTGGAAGGGGGGTGTGTATGATGACATGATGTTTGACGTGGTGAAAAGGTCTATGAGCTGTTACTAACACGCAGGACGTTCTTGTGGCACACGACGCGCTTGATGACGATGATAAAACACATTGCGGTGTAGACTACATTGAGGAAGCAGAACCGCTCGTGAACAAGTATATCTCTGTGCCGGCGGATTATGGTCATTTTAACTGCGCAGCGTTCTCGGCGGGTATCATCAACGGCGTGCTGAACTCCGCCGGGTTTCCCGCCGAAGTGACGGCAAAGGTTTTGGCGCGAGACAATGAGAACGAGAGTGCGGCGCAGGGGCAGCCGCTGACAATCTACTACATCAAGTTTGAACCAGAAGTACTAGAGCGAGAACAGAGACTAGGTACCTGAAATACATAAGGTGGGCGAGGCGACGACGCCGTGTGCACAAGTAGATGAAAACGTTTTGAGCTGTTCGTTTTTCTTGTTGTTTAGCGGAACCAAAAGAGGCAGAGGATGTAGTGATTGCAGTATGACAGGCAATGGTACAAAGTTGGAATATATACACATGAATATGTATGTATAGTAACATTTGAGTAGGTCTACATCTTTAGGCAGTCGGGGGTTCGGGAAACGAAAGGGCGAGGGGAAGTTTCTACGTTTGGATGCTATGGGTGTTGTGGAAGGGCGAGATGATTGATCGACAATAAGGATGAAAGCGACGAAAACCAAAAGGGGAACCAACTGCGCGAACAACAGGAGAGAGGATGCGTATAGATGAGGCGAGTGTGGCTTAGAGTAAGGTTATCCGGTCCCTTGTCGTTGTGTTCTGTGAGGCGTAGTGAAGCAGGGTGGGAAAACTCCAAACACTTGCGGCGGTTGCACGATATGTCGTCTTTTCTCTTTTCTTTCGTTGTTCTCAGTTGTGGCGTTAGACATGAGTAGACTGTAACAAAAGAAAAAAAACGAAAAAAAAAAAGTTATCTCGACGGAGCTGTGGATTGATGATGGTTGGCAATTGGGTGTTGTGGTAGTCGGTCTTTCTCCGAGGGGGGTTCGGCAGAGCTGTCCCGGTTGAGCGTTGGTCCGTCTTCAATGTTGGTAATTGTCTTGGGTGTGATGTCGACTTGTTGGTGCTTGCATGAGGAACGCAGCCACTTTTCGACCTTCATGAAGTTTTGGCCGCGAGTTAGACCGTTATTGTCCGGAAGTTGAAGGTCGGTTCGGTCTTTTGTGGAATTGTGCTTGCGGGCTTCTCGCTGTTGAGCTACTGGCGGCAACGGGGTGCAAAGCGCGTAGCCAGAAACGGTGGCGGGGTAGGCAAAAGTGGGGGGTTAGCACGCGAGGAGGAATACGAACGGGATGGGGATGTGAGTTGGGGGAGGGAAAGACGTACATGAACGGTCCTTGTGTTCTTTCCTCTTCTTGGGGTCGGAACAGTCTCTGTTAGAGTTTGGCGGGTCGGTTACGGAGCTGAGCTGGCCGTCCGGTTTGGTGGGGTCGAAAAAGACTTCGGTGGGAAGCTTCATCTTCTTCTTCTTGTTGACGGAGGGGTCGGATGGGTAGGCGGAGGCGGCTGCAGCGGGGTTGGTTCGTCGATGGGAGGCGGATACCGGACGTACATTGTCTGGAGGCGGACGGGGATCGGCGCCGACGCAACATCTGAGAAAGGACATGATTGAGTGTTCGGTTGGCGAGCGTTGAGGGTGCGAAGGGCCACAAGCGTAGGCGGGTGGGGGGAGGAGACGGGGAGTAGGAGGGGGTTGGAGTTGGGGTGGGGGGAGAATAAGAGGGGGAGGGGGAGGGGGAGCAGTTTGGGGAGGAAGGGACGGAGAAGTTGAGGCAAGTGGGGGGGTGTGTGGGCAGGACAACGGATAGGACGGGAGCGAAGGTAACGGTGTGTGGGCGGCAAGTTCGGGCGGGTCGGTGTGTGCAGAGTGTGCTGACGGGGTGGGCGTTACACGTAGCGCGTGTTGAGCGTGCGAGGGGGGGGGGGGCACTGCTGGTGGAAGTGCAAGCGCTGCAAGCGGCGCAGTGGCGAGCAAACAGCGACGCGTGGCGGACGCACGGCGCGGCGCGCTTTCGGCACTCACAAATAACAATTTGTTCTTTACAGGTCAAATTAGGCGGTGTGCCACGCGTACACGTGGCGGGACACGTGTGAACGCTAATCCAGCCGCGCGGCCACAGCCGCGGCGCACAGGTTGAGCACCTTGTCCAGCAGCAGCGATCCGCGCACTTCCTTCTGCTGCGGCTGCGGCGCCGGAGCGGCAGGCGGTGCTGCGCCGCGCGCCTTGCGCTTCGCCGACGCCGTTGAGGCGCCTTGGCTGCTGCGCCGTGGCGCGCCGTCCCCGTCGCTGCTGCTTTCGTCCTCCCACCACACCCGTCGGCGCGACGCGCTGCTGCCGCTGTTACTGCCGTTTGACCGCCTCCGTCGCTCCGCGTGCGGAGGCTGCTGCCGTGCCGCCTTGAGGCGCGCAGTGCTGCTGCTGCGCCTTGAGCTGCATCTCGGGCTGCTGGACGCCGTCACGGAGCGCGGCGAGCGCGGAGAGGAGGAGCATGACGACGACGAGCATGAGGGCGATGGTGACCACTGGCAGCCGCGCGAGCGACTGATGCCGGCGGAGCGCGTCCTTCTCATGGCCGCCTCCTGCGAGCCCGGCATGAGCTGCGTGAAGAACGACGCCAGGTCGCTCAGTTCGTCCACGGCGTGTTGCGACGGCGACTGCGGCGGCGACTGCGACTGCGACTGCGACTGCGACTGCGACAGAGCCTGCGCCTGCGCCATCGATAGGGCGCGTCTCGACCGGACAAGCACGCCCGACGAAGAGCGTCGAACGCGCGGAGGGGCGTCAACAACAGCACCGCCCACGCCAGCGCCATCGCGCTGGGAGTATGGCGAAGCAAGCATCATTCACAAGCACAGCACAATAGTAACCACAGCAACAACAGCGTGCTCCACTATGCAACATGCTATCACGAAGATGTCACCAGCTTTTGCCCAAACGGCGCTGCGCTCGTTCCAAGGCGCGGCGCTTTTATATGGCAGTCGGCTGTGCTCCGTGCGTGTGCAAACGATTGCACACGCGTTGCGCACGCGCGCCGCTGCGCGCGCCGCTTGTGTCCCGCTCGCGCCGCCGCGTCATGGGGCCGCTTGTTTGGCGCCGCGCATTTGCCGCGCGCTCCCTGCCGCTCTCGTGAGCTGAATCATCGTTTGTTCAACACACACGCACCAGCGCGCTGAGCCGCTGTTCCACCGTTTCCCCCCGCGCCGCGGGCTGGCCCCCCCGTCCGCGATGCTTCCGCCGTCCTTCTCGCGCCCGCTATCACTTGTTGCTGTGGCACAGCGCCACCCCCCTTCCCCCTTCCCCCTTCTTCTCCGCAGTGCTCCACGTCTGCCATCTTGTTCTTGCTTGCCGTGTCGCGTTGCGGAGCGCGTCCCTTTTTGATACTGCCTTGCGCAACCGCTCATCGCCGTCTCCGTCGTAGCTTGTGCTTGATAAATACAAAAGTCTAACGCGTGCACTTCCGTCGCTTGCGCAACCGTCAACAGAACCGCGCTGAATTACCTCATCCATTCAGTTTTGACACCACACGAAAACCCTCTCACCACCAGCTCGCTCATCTGCGCACTCTCCGAGAAGGAAACTTGCATGCTTTGTTTTCCCGTTGTTTCATTGCGCACTTTTATGTGGCGGCGCCCCGTTCGGTGCATTCGTTCCATCGCGCTATTGCGCTGTTGAACGCTTTCGAGCGCGCCATTTGCGCTACGCTTGATCGTCCACTTTGACATCTTGAGCTTCTTGCATTCAGCTCGCCCAAGCATCGTATCCCTTTCTCTTGTTTTCGCTTCTCGCGGTGGCGTTCACGTGCGCCCGCCCCCACCGTTTCTCGCCGTTCGCCTTCATCTTTCTTTCACGCCACCTTTTTTTTTATTTTAACCATTACACTGCGTGAACAAGTGCCAGCGGCAGAGTAGTGCGCGCGCCTTTGGGAAACATACGTTGCTTCCGTACCGCTGTTCACCGTAAAGGTGGTCGTGTATTGTCTCCACCGCAAACAATGATTTACAAACTGTATACCGGCGCCACATTGAACACTACACGCAGCCGCTGCAGACCACTCCATCGCTGTTCTTTCTCCCAACTTTACTAGCTCTAGAGGTTACGTTCATGCACAATGCATCCTCTCTTTCTCCCAACTTTACTAGCTAGAGGTTACGTTCATGCACAATGCATCCTCTCTTTCTCCTAAGTTTACTACACGTTACGTTCATGCACAATGCATCCACATGCGCGTCGCGTTCTATCGCACAACGCGTGCTACGCGTACATGCCTGTGCCGGTTTGGAATGAAGACCAGTTATCACCGTGATCATGATGAGCTGATCACGGCAATGCATCACGTTCATCTCGCTGTGAGAACGGTTGTAAACGCACTTTTGCGTTTATTCATACATATCGAGTATCGCTGTTGTACATGTACTCAGTGGTTGTCATTTGTTATGCGCCCAATCCACACAGTTTTCCGTTCGGTGCACGCTTTTGTCGCACCAATCTGCACACCCAAACACAACGCAAGCGCCATATAATTTAGCGTGTGCTCACTCAATCTCGCTGCTTGTTTCTACCCACGGCCAGTGTGTTGCGCTCTTCCCAGCCACAAATAAGTCACTTGTGGCGCTCAATGCTCCGCACCCGCCAAAACACCGCTTCATGCTCAAACAGCGCTACCCTTGGTACATCAAATAATGATAGCCAAAAAAAAGAAAAGCACGCACACCTGCGCGGCGCGCCTCTCAACGTCTTCTCACTCCCCACAACCCTTGCAAACTGTTGCAGTGGCGCCTTTCGAAGAGCAACGGAAAAGCTCCCCTCGTTTGACTCACTGCTTGGGAAACGTTGTCTATTTTCCGCCGAACCGAATTGTGCAGCGAGTGAATCGCAGCACATTTGCATCCGTGTATCGTACTACACTTATCGCTATGGCATTGCTTTTTCATTCCACTTCACGCCTTCAGCGCAGCATTAGATTGTCAGATCCATCCACCATCAACGTGATATGACACCACAAAGTCTCTGCATTGCGTTTCACCCTAACCCTCTCACCCAAAGCGGCGCACCAGCCCTTTCTACCACTAACTGCAACGGCGTCCGTCTTCCTGTTGCACCTTCTGTGCGCCACATGCAAAACTTTCTACCTCTAGGGAATCAACTTCGTGCTCTGTCACCTCAACTTCTCATACTAGGGAGCACCTGCGTTGTCACACACCGATGGAACTTGGCAACCATTCCTTGGCAACCATTCCTTCCATTCAGCGCATTCGCTGACGGTGTGCATTCACCAGTACAGGTATGCAAATTGCACGCGAAAAAGTGAGTAACGCCATCTTAACATTCATTCAGCCCACAAGTGCACTTTCGTGACTACCCTCGTCGATGACACCGCTGTTGCGCAACGAGCGACACCCTAAACCATTTGTATGACAAAGCTTCGATAAGCTCCGGAAACTTCTTCGCCCTATCACCACATTCAAACCTCTCCGTTGTATGACTACAACATCAACCTTACGGACAGGGAAGCTACGAGGGCACAGCCGTCACAGCAACAAAAATGCGTTGCGGAGCTTAAGCTCTGCGCTTGAGATTATAGCTATTGTGCTGTCGTCAGCGCAGACGAACATGAAGCTGAGGTTGAGATTAAATCTCAAGCCTGGGCTAGCGACATCTAGCGCACATCCCGTGGCTTTTTTTCTCTCGAGTTTGCTTCTCTTCGCCGCCAGCTCACCTCCATCTTTGTTTTCCCCTATTCCACGCGCAATGTACAGCACCAGAAGGTTAAATCACAGAGAAACAACTGTGCCGCTTTCCTTTCCACACAACTTGGCCCCCTAGCTCTTTCCAGAACAGCCATCAGTCACCGCTGATGGAACGCTGACGGCAGATGGATGCTCAACACGTTGAGGCCCTCATATGCGCGCTGCACGTGCGAGAGCACGCCCTATCGTAATAACAGTGGGCTGATTTGTGACAAATTCTGACCCGAGTATGGCGCACTGTGTGGTCCATTATCCTTGGCTAACCCTTCCTAAAGCATTATCTATTGTGTCTGAGTTACACTTGTGACGGGCTGCTTTCTTTTAAAAAAAACGCCTCCCCGGGCTCGTAACTATACCATTCACACAACAAACATCGTGCGGCTGCTCTTCGTAACGGTTCGTCCCAATACCTGCCCTGTTGCTGACGGTTCGGAGCGGTCAACCGCCGCCAGGTATCAGGTATTCATTTGTCCGCATCATCGTCGCGGTGCTCCACCACAGCTGCATGTCCTTCTTCTTTTGGTTGACAAGCAGTAACGAATCGCCACCCTGGTGACGATGACGAACCCTCTCGACGACCGCCTGTTGGCACTAACCGCTATTGTGACCGTTGCTTTTCAGTTGTCGTTCTTCCTTATCACCTACGCCCTCCGCTTCGACAAGGTCACTGACTTTGCAGGGACCACCAATTTTCTTCTGCTCGCAGTCATAACCCTCACCGTTGGAGGTGCCTACAAGCCACGCCAAATTGTGCTTAGCACCTGTGTGTTCGTATGGGGCGTACGGCTGTGTGCGTTTTTACTGTACAGAATTCTTCTATGGGGTGAGGACCGTCGTTTTGATGATAAAAGAAACAACGTTGCGAGACTAGCCGCCTTCTGGATATTGCAGGCCGTCTGGGTGTGGACTGTCTCGTTGCCCATCACCATTGTTAATTCCAAGGAGGTTAGCAAACCCCTCAACGCGCTTGACTATGTCGGGTGGGGTATCTTTGCCTTGGCTGCGCTGTTAGAAGCTGTCGCCGACCAACAGAAACTCAACTTCAAGAATACTCCGCAGTCCAGAGGCAGATGGACCGACGTCGGAGTTTGGAAATGGTCACGCCATCCCAACTTTTTCGCCGAGATGACTGTGTGGTGGGGGTTGTTCCTATCTTCCATCAACGACCTGAGAGGTGCCGAATTTGCTGCCATAGCCAGTCCTATATTCATTACGTTGCTGCTCTTGTTCGTTAGCGGTATTCCAATTCTTGAGAAGTCCTGGGATGAGAAGTATGGTAGGAAAGATGGTTATGCTGAATGGAAAAACATGACCAGCGTGCTCATCCCCATTCCACCCTCTCTGTACGTTGGAATTCCCAAGAGCATCAAGTCAACTTTGCTTCTGGACTTCAAGATGTACAACCCTGGTCCCAAACCGGACGTGGATCAAGCAATCACCAAAAAACCTACTGAAGAAACCAGCTTGGTGGAGGAAGCAAAGCATACTGCATGAAGGTGTTGTGTGATGCTGCCATTGATTCATCTCACCGTTTGAACTGACTACAAAGGATTCCCATTATGTACAAACCCAACTACGACGGACTAATCCTTCATAATATTCATCCCATTGAACCCAATGTAGCTTCTTCTACGTAATACTGCATACAAATTCGTGTTGCAGGCTTGTATTCGTTTGACGGATGCTGGACTTAGATGCCCATGTGTAATCTGTTTACGTCTATTTGGTAGAGATAGACATGTACGATCATGTGACAATCGACATATCTGTAAGACACTTAAACTCCGTTTCGAGTGAGGCTAACCCTTTCTTCAAAGCCTCTGTGCAGGTTTTCATCGTCGTATGTCTAAGAGCTAAACGCCAAAACCAAGAAGAGCGAATACATCTAATTGTTGATCAGGGACGTGAGTGTGTGGTGCATGAACCGCACTCCCTTCCAAGTTCTCGTAAAACGTGACGTAATGACAATCAATGGGATAAACGGGACTATTGCCCAAAAATGTCACAAGTCCGCGTGGACTCTTTGTTCCCACTACTGGTGTTCCCATTGTCTATAAAGTGCTGCCCGTTATGAGTCGTGAAAAGAGCAAATGTCAAGCCAAAGCAATTCTGCTTGCTGCATTAGTATGTCCCAGTAGGATTTCTCATGGTTGAAAAGACCCAGGACGCTAAGAACAGAATTCGAGGAACTGATCCCGCATACGACAGAGAACAAACACACAACCCCCTAGCCCTCAGATATCTGGTTTGGAATTCAAAAGTCGTGAACTGGTCCAAGGACCTTGCCCCAACTTGTCCCCACGACTTGTTGTGCCAGACTCAGTTTGCCAACCTGGGTCTGGAAGCAGCAAGTCGTGGGGACAAGTTAACCTGTTTCTTTGAAAGCACACAATATGTCAAAGAAGCAGGTTAACTCAAAGTTGAAAGCACACAACATGTCAAAGAAGCAGCAGCTTTGGACAAGTTAACCTGCTTCTTTGATTGTGTGCTTGGCCTTATTATCTCTGGACTCCCATGGAACTTGAGAAGGTAAGAACACGAAAAATATATCACGTCCAGGCAGCGAATGCTATCTCAATGGATATGATGTCCATTGAGATAGCATTCGGCCTGGACACGCTACATGATGTTGTAAACGCAAGTAAAACGGAAGGATTTGACATTCTAGGTGATATGGAACGTTCTGCAGGTTGCGGCCTCCATGGATGACTTGAACTTGAACCCAGTTAAGGCTGCACGCACTTCTCCGTTTTGGAGACGCCTGACATGTGAAGTCTAGCTGCTCTTCGCTACGGAATGCTCCTTCATAACATATTCTCGTGTACCTGTCGTTCGGAGAATTCCATTTTTAGTGTTCGGGATCATGGCGTTAATACAACTTCCCAAACGGAGCTCCAATCATTTGCAAGAGAAAACCGAGTCGAAAGGCCGAATACAAATCCATGGCCAAGCAGCCTTCGCGAAATCAGGGTGAGGGGCTAGAGATTCTGTCAGAATCTCTAGCCCCTCACCTGAGATACAACCCAAACCAAGAATGAAGAATGTATCATCTCGTTTGAACGAAGACGAAGGATTTGCCAAGTTATGTCGACCGATCTAGTAGATATCCCTTCAAAGTTTAAACTAAAACTAACGTTTTGGTGGGAGTTAGCGGCACAGTTTGACGATCAAGAACTAAAACGCTAACTCCTACCACACCTTTGTTGACGGAAGCTCTCATCGTGTAGAGAAAGTGAGCAAGTGATTGATGTTATCACCGTTCTGTTCCAGGGGCCAACTGGTCGCAGGGATCAAAATCGGGGGTTGCAAAGGAATGAACAACGCGGGTCCGCCAGGCATCTCACACCAAGGGTACGACAATTTAATGCAAGGAATTATTTGATCCGAATGATGCACACTCACACGACGGCTTTAAAAACGAACTGCTGCTGCACATCGCCTTGACACTTTCCTCACAGCCCTCCCGCGAACTCTAGAAGTCAAGCCGTTCGTCACTGACAAGAACGGCGGTTCTGTGTCTGCCTGCAACATCCTTTCCACAATCGCAACAGATCTAGACTGTTTCTGCGATCAGCGATCTGTGCTTAGATCGTTTGTCAGCAACTAGAGACCGCTTTAGTCACCAGGTCTGGTGCAATCTCTGTAGCCTTCGCGCCGTTTCCAAACTATATCGGCTGGAGTGAAGACCATACTCGCGTAACCACGCACCAGGATTCTTGTCCTTTCCTACCCCCCCGCAATGTCAGTTGTTGTTGACACGCCAGGCAATGGTTACCCCTCGGTTCCCAATGATTTGGCCGGCGTGGAGCGAATGTGTGAACAGCTCTACACAGCTCAGGATGCCACAACTCGCCAGCAGGCCGAATCCGCTCTACTTACACTCGCGTCCAATCCACGCAATTTGACACAATGCACTATGATCCTCGAGAACTCGGCAGTAAGTAACTATCCCCAACCTTTCCCCTCAACTCATCTCTGATGAGAACGAGGTGCAAATCATTTCTGCGGTACTCTAACACATCACCTTCCTACCCTATGATTGTTCCCTGCACCTTGATCTTCTGCCACAATTCCGCAGGCACCGTATGCTCAAAAATTTGCGGCATGGACACTCACCAAACTCATAACTTCCTATTGGTCACAGATTGGGACTGAGGAACGTGTGCAGCTGCGCAACTATGTGCTCAACTACATGGCGAACAAGGGGCCTCAACTTGAGCAGTACGTGCGATTAGAACTGACCACATTACTTTGCCGCATAACAAAGCTGGGGTGGACAGATGGAGATAGTCACAGGGGTATCGTCGACGATGTTTGCCGCTTTCTTGATGCATCGGAAGAGCACTGCGTCATTGGCCTCCAGATTCTTGCTCGTCTGGTTTCTGATATGAATACCAGCACAACAACTTTTCGTCGCACAATCACGCACTCTCAAGCACGAAAGGTATCCTTATCATTTCGTGACTTAGAGCTGCTCAAGGTCTTCAACATTTCCCTCAGTACTTTTGCCAAACTCTCTCCACCCCCCCAACACTCCAAGCTCAGGGCATGTGCTTTAGAACTCGCTCGTGCGTGCCTTTCGTATGATTTTGTGGGCAGCAGCCTAGACGAAAGCAGCGAAGACATCGGTACGCTGCACCCACCATCCGCATGGCATGTTGTTGTCCAGGACCCGAACACAGTTAAGATTTTCATGGACACTTATCGCGCGCTCTGCAACACCGACAGCAATCGATCCTCAAAAGCATTAGAATGCCTTATCCAGTTAGTGAGCATGCGGCGCACACTATTTTCGAAGGAAGAGCTTCGCGTAATGAACATCAAGAGGCACATGGCTGCAACCCTAGAGATTCTTTCAGCACGCATGGGCCTGGATGACCATAACAACTACCACCAATTTTGCAGATGGCTTGCGCGCTTAAAAGTGAACTATCAACTCGACGAAATAGCGAATGTTGACATTTATCCTCAATGGATTGAGCTGGTGGCAAGCTTCACCCTTCAATCTCTTGCAGCGGATTGGAACTGGGTTGGTGACAGCTTGTATTATGTTCTATCGCTCTGGGCTAAACTTATTGCGGCGAAACCTTACCTAAAGAGTGGGGTCGACACACGCCTCGATGTTCACGTCGTCAAGATTGTTGAGCAGTACATTACACGACGTCTCATGTCTATTCGTCAAGCAGATGACGGTGACGAAGACGACTTTTCAGAGCATCTCGATGCCATCCCAATGATCTTTCGATTGCAGTACGAGAAGTCTGCGGTGTTTTTAACAAGCTTAATGGATCCGATGCTAGAGAACTACAAGACCTTTGCAGCGAGTGGCGGGGTTGGAGCGAATCCTGTTGAAGTGTCCCGCGTAGAACGAGAGCTTGCGTGGCTTGTTCGAATCATTGGCTCAGTTGTGGGAGGCAGGGCAAATACTTTGTCATCTGAGCAGCAAGAACTCACTGAAGGAGAACTCAGTGCGCGCGTTTTCCAGGTCATGATTCACACCGTCAACGCAGACAATGCTGTGCGTAACGCTCCTGGTGTAAACGCAAATACAATGGCCACCCCTTCCGGACGGGCAAGGGGTACGAAAGGCGCGATTGTCCTGGATGCGGCTATAGCAGACTTTACTCAAGCTTTCCGGCGCTCGTATATCGGCGAAGAAGCAGTGGCAAACAGCAAGGTTTATGTCAAAATGGCTGAAAGATTAGGAATGACCGACCATATGCATGTTCTGGATGTTGTTGCGTCAAAGATTGCATGCAATCTTCGTATATACGGTGTTGTTGACGGTGCTAAGATCATTGCGAAGTCCCTATCTCTCTTGCAAGACCTGGCTTCGGGGTACAGTAGCGGTCGAGTTCTCTGCAAGCTGCAAACTGTTCGCGATATGATAATGAATCATGACGAGGAGACCTTCCCTTTCATGAAAGGACCAGATTCGCAAATGGGGCGGCATCGAACTACTTTTTACCAGACGTTGTTGCGTATTCTGTTCACAAGTCCTACGACAAGTGCGGATCCCGAACGTGAATTTACTCAGTTTATGGAACCTTTGAGGAGAAAACTGGAATTGCTCGCTGCTTTGCCAAGCAAAGAGGCGTTTTTGAATGATCAGGGCGTGAAAGCTGCGACTATCGGTGTCCTTCGAGATTTGCGTGGTGTGGTCTTGACCGTAGCGAACCGAAAGACGTACAGTTTGTTTTTCGACTGGTTGTATCCTACTCACACACCGGTTCTGCTGAAAATCTGTGAAGTTTTCTCTGAAGCTGGAGTCCCAGAAGTGACAAACGTATTACTCAAGTTCTTCTCCGGTCTTGTTTTCAACAATTCTCAGCGAATTGTGTTCGACAGTTCGTCGCCCAACGGAATCTTACTGTTCAGGGAGGCCTCAAAGATTCTTGTGACGTATGGCAGATATACTCTAGCGAACTGGGACAGAATTGGGGGTGCGGCGCTGATTGAGAAGAACTCTTCGGTAGATGCTTATCGAGTTCTCTATAAGGGGGCATGGGTCTGTATGCTTATGTTCCAGAGGGCCCTATCGGGCGGATATGTGAACTTTGGAGTATTTGCTCTTTACCGTGATCCAGCGTTGAAGGATGCGATGTCAATATGCTTTCGACTGATTCTTGCGATTCCTATTGAACAACTGTTGGCATATCCGAAAGTGGCTAGAGCGCATTTTGGACTCATGGAAATTTTGGCTGCGAATCACCCGAAGGACATAGCTGAACTAGACCACGTGACATTCACTCGTATCCTTCAATCTCTTCGCGAGGGACTTCAGTCATACGAAGTGTGGATGAGTTCCCAGTCTGCATCAGCGATTGATGCTTTGTCGGCATTTAGATTTAAGCAGGCGATGAAAGGTAGCGACTATGGTCGTCTGATGCAAGCTCACGTTGAGCAATCTCCAGATTTGTTCCCGTCATGTCTTGAAATCATCTTCAGCATGATCATCAACGTTGACTGCACAAATCAATGGAGTTTGTCAAGACCATTACTGAGTCTTATCTTGACAAATCAAGACACATTTGTCAAGATCAAGAACAGAATCATACAGTCTCAGCCTCCAGACAGACAAGTTGCAGTAGCTGGAGCGTTTGAGTTGCTGATGATGGACGTGCAGATGAACCTAGAAAGCAAGAATCGAGATCGATTCACACAACAGGTCACTCAGTTCCGTCTTGCTCTCAGAGAAGAAGGGGTAACAGACAGCTTGATGTAGGGGAACTGAATGACGTACCCGCTAAAGTGAGGTTGTAACTCGTTGAAGGTTATGGGTGTATTGGTATGCAACAGTAGATTTATCAGCCGTCATCGCGTCGCTTGCCTAAACGTAGTATGTACAAAGTTTCTATACCTGCCCTTCGTTTGAGAACTTGACAAGCATGTAAACCTTGCACTTCTGCAATACTTATTATCTCATTGGGCTTATTGGTTTCTAGAGTGACGAGGTACACGATGCCTCGATCACTAAGAAAATAGTTCACGGTGGCGAGGAATTTATCTATTACTTCTCGACCATCTTTGCCACCAGCCCAGGAAGCGTATATGTCTCGTTCGGCTATCGCATGTTCCAGCTCATGTTGATCAGTGGGGACGTACGGTGGGTTAAACAATATGACGTCAAACCGCACAGTGGAACGAAAGGCTGTGAATAGATCGCAGAGGGCAATATCTACATTGATCAAACCGTTGTTCTGCAACAACTCTCTTGTCTTTGTGGTTGCAAGGTGGTTTACATCCGTAGATATGCAGAAAGAGGTAGGAGTGATTCTGGCAAGGGCTTCCGAAACCTCTCCTGAACCGCACCTGCTCAGGGACGTGATTCGATTTATTGAGTTGTATGTATTAGTACTTATGATTGTATCGCATTACAAACTGCGCGTATCTTTCAGCGCGAGCAACGCTTGCGCACACGACAGAGGCTCGCAAGTATCGGGGGTGGTTGATTCTGAAATGGTGGAACTTACCCAAGGTCGAGGCACAGACCACCATTCTTGGTGGCGTCGACGATGCGAGACGTGTCTAGCTCTAGCGCCTCAATGAGCAAAAATGTATCCTCAGAAGATGGATATACGCCATCAGCACCATCCATTGATAGGGCAGTGGTGCAGTGTTCTGAGAACTGTTCAGAATGGAAAGGCGGACAAAGGTATCTGTAACAAACAAAGAGCACAACGTAGAACAAAACATGTGTGTTGGTATTACTTGGTGTCAGTTTCTACTAGAGCCGCCGTCCGCAGAGAAAACGCATGATGTGCAGTTCTGATTCTTTCAGAAAGTTGTTGCATTGTGTAAATTCGTCATAGCCGAGAGACTAGGACTGCCTTGAAGGCGTCAAATATCGTCCTTAAGGAACAGAACAGAACGTGATCGCGCCAGAATACGATCTGGAAGAACTTACGCGTAGTAAAGCTCAAACTTCACGGAGACTTGTGCCCTTGGAGGCAAACTGAACGGCCTGGAGGCTCGGCCCTGAAGTTGAGCGGTGATAGCTGCCGGAAGGGATCAAACTTGCCGTACCGTTGGTATACCTAGTCTAGACTACCTGTATTGATAACCAGTGCATCCGGCGTTGAAGCTGGCGCGTTTGAACGTGTTCTACGTGTGAGCGTGTCCACGCGTCCAGCTGCCAACGAAGACCTAAGGAGAACGGTACGACGTGGTCCCTTTGGGTACTGTTTGTAGTACCATACCTGGATCCATGTATGAAAGGGCGAGTTGTGCCGGATCCTTTTCGTGTTTCGTTCCGCGATACACGTTTTGCGTTCCACAACCACTGCCATTCCGACGTTCAACTGAACACACCCCTGCTCGCAGACCAAATGCAGCCGTTCCGCTGTTGCCCAAACACCTCAACACCGCAACGTTGTGAACTTCGGGCCTCGCCAAGTGAAGCACAGCGCCTCCTTCCTGCGACCGGCACCCATCCGCGAACACATCTATCCAAGCAACAGATCTGCCATCAACCGTTTTCCCAGCACCAATCCGTCGAGCTGTCTCCAATTTCGGAGTCTGCTTGAGAACCTCGCACCAACGTCGCTACACATTTTCCCTCTTGCTACACCATGTGGGGCGGTGCAGGATTTCCTCCATTTGGCCCTAACTTTGGCGACGATCCATATGAACAGGCCGCCGCGCCCGCCGGCGCTTTTACTCGCCAGTTCCGCTGCTACCCGGTTTCGTTCATCGATAAGTCGGAGCTAGAAAACGGTGACAAGATTGTATTACCACCTTCAGCACTCGACTCCTTGGCGCGACTGAACATTGCGTTTCCGATGTTGTTCCAGCTGGAGTCGCGCCAGGGAAGAAAAACGCACTGCGGAGTACAGGAGTTTATCGCCGAGGAAGGCCACGCGAACGTACCCTACTGGCTCATGCAGAACCTGTTGGTAACCGAAGGCGGAATGATTACTATACGAAACGCAAACCTGCCCAAGGGAACATTTGTCAAATTTCAACCGCAAACGTCTGACTTTCTCAAGATCTCAAACCCGAAGGCGGTATTAGAAGCCACTCTGCGCAGTTTCACGTGCCTCACCAAGGGTGACTCCATCGCAATTAACTACAATAACAAGGTGTACTATATTGATGTGCTGGAAGTGGCGCCTGGAGAAGCAATATCAATCATCGAAACGGACGTCAACGTTGAGTTTGCTGCGCCGAAGGACTACGTAGAACCCGAACCGCCAAAAGCGGTGAATGCCCCAGCGGGAACAGACAAAGGTATTCAGATGGGACAGGCAAGCGGGCACCCATCGTCGCGACTTAAGGACCGGTTAGAAATGCTCAAAAAGAGAATGCCTGTAGAAGAAGACAGCGACTCGAGCGATGACGACAAGCCACAGCCGCAGCAACTGTTTCCGGGCTCTGGACAGACGCTCAAGGCAAAGTCGAAGAGCAGCGGTCTAGTGTTTGGGGGACCATCTTCTGACACGGGCACAGCAGCAGAGGGAAACAACAAGGGCACTGAAGAAAAGGAAAAGAAGCCTTTTGTGCCGTTCGGCGGGGAGGGGAGATCTCTGAGATGAGGAGTCGCTGAAGGCGAAGCTGGTCACGCCGTTAATTGAAGGTAGTTTTATGTATCGGGAACAGCGACGGTTGGTGGGTTGCAGTGCCACACGTGAAAGAAGGCGCATGTTAGGGTGTATTTGAATGAAAGGTTGACTTGCATTGAGGGCGACTCTGTTTGCAGAAGATGTGAGATGATTGCATTAGGATTTGTGTGTGACATAGCAGGTAAAGCAAGTGATGCGCGAGAGAGTGAGTGGGTACACTGGGGTGTTTACGTAGACAACAATGAACGAAAGCAAGCGAAGAGCGGTGATACAAAAAGGGACGCTAGTTATTACGAGCGATGATGAAGTCGGCAAGCGCGTACAACATATGCGAGCGTTCGCCGTAGGGAGCCAGGCTTTCCTTGGCCTCTGTTATTAAGCGTTTGGCGTGCTGTCTGGAGGCATCCAGACCGAGCAGTCGTGGGTAGGTAGCCTTGTCAGTTGCCAGGTCCTTCCCAGCGGTCTTGCCCAGAACCTCAGTGCTCTGAGTAATGTCCAGTACGTCGTCGGCGATCTGGAAGGCGAGGCCGGTCTTGACGGCAAAGTCACTGACTCTGCGCACGTCTTCTGGGGAGGCGCCGCCCAGAATGGCACCGCAGGCGCAACTGACACGCAGAAGAGCGGCAGTCTTGTGGGTGTGAATCCAGGTTAGGGTGTCAATGGAAATATCGGGCTGTCCCTCCGACTGAATGTCCATGACCTGACCGCCCGCCAATCCGTCCGGACCGACACTGTTGGTGAGCAGGGCGAGAACCTCGACAACGCGGGCTGGGTCAACCGAGTGAGTGTTGCGGGCGACGTACTCGAAAGCGTAGGACAGGAGGGCATCGCCGGCCAGAATGGCAATGTCCTCGCCGTAGACCTTGTGATTGGTGGGCTTGCCGCGACGCACATCGTCGTTGTCCATGCTGGGCAGGTCGTCGTGGATGAGGCTCATGGTGTGGATCATCTCGACTGCCAAAGCAGCGGGCATGACGGGGGCCAAGTCGGCATGCGGTGCAGCAAACATCTGATACGCGGCGATTGCGAGTATGGGGCGAATTCGCTTTCCGCCAGCCATGAGCGAGTAGCGCATGGCCTGAATCAAGGTGTGGCTGCGACGGTCCGTGAGCTGCAAACAAGCGTCCAGTTCAGCGTCAACGCGGGCCTTATTAGCGTGCAGGAAGGCGCGCAACGACGGCTGCGACTGGGGCTTGGGGGGGGAGGGCGTGGCGGACGGGGTGGGCGGCGGCGTAGGTGAGACGCGTCGTTGCGCAACTGCAAGCGGAGCGCGACGCGCGCGCGGCTTGCGCGCGACGCGGCGGGGGGGGTGGATGGGGAGGGGCGGGGCGAAGGCTGGGAGGTGCATGGTGCGATGCGCAGTGGCGTGCGTGCGACGGCGACGGCGACGGGGGAGGCGGTGGCGCGCGCAGCTGCGCAGCGCCTTGAGCGCGTTGCGCGCGTTGCGCGCGTGGCGCGAGGCGTGCGCGAGGCGACGTGCAGCTGCGCGCATGGGCGGCGCACTAATGAGCGGCTGCAATCGGGCGCTTCGCGCACCTCCGCGCCGTCGAGCGCGCAAGCGCCACTGCACAAATCGCCGCGAATCGCCGCGCCGGCTCGACGCGCGCGTGGCACCCGTGGCCCGCGTGGACAGCTGGACGCGCGGACAGCTGGACGCGCGGACAGCTGGACGCGCGGACAGCTGGACGCGCGGACAGCTGGACGCGCGGACAGCTGGACGCGCGGACAGCTGGAAGCGCTGTACCGGTGTGGGTGATCACAACATCCTCCAGCATTTGTTGCTGCGGCTTGCCCTTCACCACGGGCGGTCGACGGGGGACGTGGCGCGAGTAAGGAGGGGGCGGGCGCGGCGCGGCGCGGCGCGGCGCGGCTTGGTGCCGCCGCCGTCACCCCTTTTGACCATGACGAGCTCAGCGCTCTGCTGCGTGCACGGTACGTGCAACGCGTGCGCGCCGCCTCATCGGCACGCAACGAGCGCATGCACGAGCGCAATGTAACGTGAAGTGCACCGCCACCCATTCCCGGGCGCCACACATACCCCCCTCCATCCAATCTATATATCTGATGCATGCATCACCGCCTCCTCACACCAAAATATGCACTCTCAAACACACACGCAGGCGCACACACTCAACAAACTATGTTCTTTATCGCTAATCAACTCACGCACAAAACAAGCCCATCATAGGCCGCCCCGCTCCAACTGGCCGTCGCATTCGCATACACGTCGTGCTGCACAAACGCCGCTACCGCTCTACCGTTGCATGCCGTACGAGCCGTAGAATCCAAGCGTGCTCCCTTTGATTCCATTATATACAAGAGGAGACGCTTGGCTATTCTGCACCGACGTGTTCCGCATCGTGTCGGACATGTGCGGCACCGCTTCGTACACTCCTGCTCGCGAAGGGCGGTTCATCATCATGCCGTGCATCATACCGTCCGAAGCACTCGTTGACGCTTGAGCACCAGTTCCCATCTCAGTGCGGTTACCTGTTTGATAGGCTGTGCGCAGCTCATGAACACCCGCAACCGCCCCACCGGCTTGAGTCACATTCGTTTGCACACAAGCGTCAGAGCCCATTGCAGAAGCTTGTTGAGTGACATGCAAACTCGAGCCCACACCAACAGCTCCCGTCATACCCGTCACAGCCGCGCTGGCAGCGTAAGGCTGAACGGACGGGTGCTGATAGCCATGTGCTTGCTGCAGGTTAAAGTGTGCACCCGTTATTGTAGGCGGAGCAGGCACGGCGTGTGCTTGCGGCAATGGAGACACAAGGGCGCAGCCGCTCCTACTGTTGCGTGCGCTCTCTATGCGTTGTACAGCACGCACGGCTCGTGAAGAGACATCGTTTCGCATCTTGTGTGCAATGGCCTTCATTTCTTCCGAGTCAAGCGTGAGGTCGTGTATGGATCGCTTGTTTTTGTTGACCTGCTTGTTGCGTTGATCATGCTTTTGTGCGTGTGATTGCACCTGTGTAGGGGAGCGAGATGCAACAATGACGGCAATTTGTTTCCAACAACCGCGGCCGTAGATGTCAAGCCCTTCGAGAAAGAGGTAGTGTTCCTCCCGTGACCATCCATGCTTGTACTGACGTTTCGGGGGAATCCTCCGTTTGTGCACTTTTAGAGGGTTGACATGTGGAGCGGCCAAGTTAGGTAGCTGAGCGAGTTGTTGGGTTTGGTTGCCGATGGTTTGCGGCACGACGGCGGTTCCTTTGTGATCGACCACACCGTTGGTTGAGTTGGAGGCACTGACGGGTGCCTTGTAAAGATGGAAGGGACACTTGCCAACTCGACGACACGGCTTGTCGTGCTGGTTTGAAACGCCGCATATTATGTGACCGTCACTGTTGTAGATGTTGCCCGAGTCGATTACACAGCCTGCATTGAGAATGTTGTGGATGTTATACAAGGCTCGATCGGGATTTGTGGAACGACTTGGTGTGAGACGTGGTGCATCTGGGCGAGAGGGGCCTGGTAGTGTGTAACGAGAAGCAGTGTGTGGCGCTGTCTTCTGCGGGTGTTGTGGTAGGTTGGAAGGAAATGGGTATAGGGCGGTGGTTGGTGTGGGGGACGGCAGATTTGTGGCGGTGGGGTGGGTTAGAGATGAGTTGGTGGCGAATGGATGGGCGGTGGGGAGGACGGCGGGGATGTGTGTGGAAGGGGAGAGCGGCTGTTGTTGGGGCAGCGGGTTGGAGAGCAGCGGTTGTTGTTTGGGCAGCGAGGTGGAGAACAGCGGCTGTTGGTGGGGCAGAGAGGGGGAGAACGGCAGTTGTTGTTGTTGGGGCAGCGAGGTGGAGAACAGCGGCGGTTGATATGTGCGGGTGAACGGTTGTGATGAAAAGTGTTGGGTGGTAGGGGTGGGGGTGAGGGCGGGGACGGAGGCGGAGGGCGGTTGAAAGGTGGAGTTGTTTGTGATAGGTGGATAGGTAAGTGGAGAGAGCTTTGGTGCAGATTGAACGGGGGGAAGGTGGTAATTGGAGGTGGTCGGTTGGGACAGAATGTGAGAGAAAAGGTCGGGGCGGGAAGGCGGGGGGTCCATTGCAGGGGGGCGGGAGGGGGGGAGAAGGATAGCGGAGAGTGATAGAGGGGAGGGGAGTGGTGATTGATAGGGGTGGGGAGTGAAGAGATGTTGATGGGGGGGTGGATCAAGAGCGGGGCTTATATAAAGGCAAGTGATGTTTTTTTTTTTTTGCTTTGTGCTGTGGGTGGGTTTGGGTGGGGCGCACGGGGCGCGGGCACGGTGCAAGGCGGATATTGTATGATGCAAGCGGTGCGACGGGGGGGGGCGTCATACAATGGGACGTGTGCGGAGATGGCGGGGGAGGGGTGGGGGGAGGTGAACGATGTGGCGCTTTGAGGTGCGGTGTTGACATGAGCTGTAGGCGGGGTGTGGGGGGGGGGGGGGGGGCGGTGGAAGGCGTTTTGTTTTGTGGCCGTTTTACGCGCTCTCATGCAAGATAAGGTGCGAGCGATATGCGCCATTTGAAACGGTGGACGGCGCCCAATGGGCGCCACCGAGCGCTTCACATGGCGCGCTCGTGGTGGCGCGCTGCTCGCGCTGTTGTGAATGCTCCGCCGCTCCGCCTGTGGCGCGGTGCGTGGGGCGGGCGGGGGCGTTGGACGGCGTGGGGACGGGTCGGTTACTCGGTGGCGCACGGCGATTGGGAGGTGCACTTGGGCGGCGGCGCGGCTCGCTGAAGCGGCTCGCTGCAGCTGCGGCGGTTGCGTGCACTCGTGTTCCAGCACGCAATCAACGTGCGCACACGTGGCGCCGCGCGCGTTCCACCGCCGCCGCGGCGACACGGCACCCACCGCCCGCTGTAAGCTTTCGCTTGGACTGGCGCGCGTTCTCAAAGCGTGTTCCATTTCGGCCGCCACGCTTTGTCATGCTGCGCTGGCCAGCCGCTGGCCGCTGGGCCCGTTGCGCGCTGGCACGGCTCCAGCCGCGCTGCACACGGTGGACGAGCGGTTGCCGCTCCGCGTTGTGAGTGGCTGGTGAGACTGGCCATCTCGTTTTTATAAAAACTTTGCACATAACGCGCCCAGATTCAGCGCCGGCCGCGGCCGCGCACGTGCGTGCGTCGCTGCTCAGTACTGTATCTCGCAAAGATATGTACGTGTGCCATCCAATCAGCTTTGTGCGAATGCATTCAACCTCTCCCTTTCGACCAATCCTTGCGCCCGCAAAACGCGTCTGTGATCGCCTTCTTTCACACTCGTCGGCCTCCTCACCGTGAACAATGAATGCCCCCCGCTCTCGATAACTGCTTCGCGTTTCCGCCCGTCGTGGCCCTCAACGCCCCGACTCATATCTCCAATGCAACGCAGCCCCATCACTTGCATGCCCTCAAGCGGTTTAATAAAATCATAATCAAATGCTCTTATCGCAACATCACAACATACAACAAACGAACCTCTACATCAAAACAAAACAAAAAACACACAACTTACATACCATACAAGTACTCCAAATTATAACACTACAAGTACATACTTCACACACACACACACGCTCACACATACCGAAGCAAACGGGTTAGCAATCGCCTTCGGCACCGTGTGCTCGAGAAAAACCTCTGCCTTCCTCTTCATCTTTCGCTCGTTGCCGACTCGCTGCCTGCATCGCCCCAACCCCATTTCGACCCTCTCTCGTCAACTTAGTAAATTACATCCTCACTCCACCATCCGCATACCTATTTCTCTTGTCATCAAAACCACATTAAAAGCATGTGCCGCCAGCCACCACCCCAAATTAGCCTTTATTCGTTCCACCGTTCGATCCAATTCAATCACCATCAAATCAATATGCACACGTCTGAACGTCTAATCCCGAACCGTGTCCAGGCTGTGCCCCTCGTGTTAGCTCCGTTAGAGTTTCTAATCCTTATTAGCCGAACACATCACCCGTCATACTATGCTTTGTCAATCCGCAACCATGCCGCTGCGGACCATCAAAGAGCGCCACACCGTCAATGGAACAAACACTGCATGTTGCAATCATCCAGTCTTTTACCTATTCTGAGTGCTCCTTCACGATATCAGTTCACCACTCTGTTCAAACAAAATACAACTCTGCTACCGATACAATAAAAAAACACAACAAAAATTCTTCATTGCTTGTTGGCCCTTTAAATAAACTGATATACATTCAAAGTGAATCAATATCACAAAATTCGCCACGTACGTAAACTGCGATACAACCATATTTTCTTCGCTCATTCATATTATATACTCATTGCTTTCTACACCTCACTCTTCTCAGGTTGCTCCAAATTCCGTTACGTATGTATCTACAAACTTGGCGTGCTGTCGCTATCATAACAACCTCAATCGCCGTTTTGAATTATATCTTCACAGAGCCCCCTATTATCCACAACATATCGATAACACAAGTAAACCAAAAAGCCAATGCCTTCTATAATAATAACTCTACACTTTGCAAAAGGAACGACGTTGTCAAACACAAAAAAGAATAAACGGTTACGTCCCTTTTCCAGATACCATACAAGTGTACAACTATTTTTCAGCCTTTACACGTTTTGCAAAAAATTGGCAAACCTGACAGAGTATCACAACCATTGCATCGCCCATAATGCTGTTGAGACCAGTTGCTTGTTTGAACACACACTTGCCCCCAAGCCTGCGCCAAACCCTATCCTCTCCCTTGCCCGACGAAACTACTTTGACCGCACAAAGTACCAACGCAAGAAAGACAGGCAACCGGTTCACATCACACAATTCGAACAATGCAAAATGCATTTTGAAATCCTCTACAACGGCTCAATGTGGCTTCGTTTGTGCTTAATCTTTGGTATCGATGACACCAAACTTGATTACAATCAGAGCGTTCTGTATCGCGTCATCATCTTAATCCTATTGTATGATCCCGTTGCCCCGGACAACGCTTTTAGATTCTCACCGTGTTGACTGCAAACGTACATTGCTACCTAGTAAAATCCTTAATGCTAACTTTTCATGAGCTAATCAGTGGATGGCTTTCTTGAGCTCTCTCGAAACAGAAAATTCAACACCCAAAACTGCGTCCTATTGCTCCTCTCCCAAAGCGGTGCTAACATCATATTTTATTCGGAGATCCGTAGGGTCGGCCGCTTGTCTTCCCCCGAACAAAGCGGTAACCTGGCATTGCTGGCAAATGCTACCCTTCAAACGACAAAAGTCTACTACACGTAGAGGAGAACGAAACATTTACAACATACCGGCAACTCGAACGCACCCATCCCACAACCCAGTATCTAGCTTTCGACCCCGCAGGGGAAAGTTGAAACGCTTGTACAAACACAGCTCCTGTGCTATGAACCATTGGTTGAGTTGTCTGCTGAGTGGAAGGTCTTTTAAGACCTTCTTTTAATGGCGAACTATTTGAATTATAAACCTGCACGTAATTCCGTAATTTCGCAAACTATAAACAGGGGCAATTATTGCCCCAAAAGAGGTGCAAAAATAGCGCTTTCTGTTTTTTTTTGCATAGATCTGCCGTATCTCATCTTCACCAACACACAAAGATATCTCACTACTATATAGCCAACAGGGCACGACTGTGTCGGTTGCCACATCCTCGAGGCCGCACTAGCGATAACTTACCATGATCAGCGTATCTAGTGCGGCCACGACAAATCGAGTCGTAATTGGAGCTCGTCCCACTGTTCCTTCCCCCAAGTCGCAGGATTCACAGCACCGCAGCACTTTGCGGAGTCATGATGCCAACCGCATCACCAGACTGCGTCAACACTTCTTAAGAACAGCGCGCCATACTTTCGCACGATTCTCACATCTGCGCGCAGCTTACTACATCGCGCAGAATGTCGCCTCCCCCGACATTACGCTTCAACAGGAGCAACTCCAAAGATGACTACCGTATTGACCGCGCGTCCGCGACAGGCGGCCTAGTATTTCGCGACCCCAAGGACGGTGAGATGCTTCGACGCAGTATGCAGCATGTCTTACAACGAGTTGGGTCACGGGTACTTCAGGGCAACATAAACTTTTCCGGAATGGCACTGCCAGTGCATATGAACGAACCACGGAGTGTTTTAGAGCGCGTGACGGACGACTGGGCATACGCACCGCTATACTTGAAGGCGGCGGCAGCAACAAGCGACCCTGTGGAGCGAATCAAGCTGGTGGCAGCTTTTGTGGTGTCTGGCTTGCATTGCATTGATACTCTAGCCAAACCGTTCAATCCAATCCTCGGCAGTACGTATCAAGCAACACTAAGTGACGGAACTCCGTGCTACATTGAGCAAACGAGTCATCATCCACCGGTAACTCACTACAGCATCCGTCCCGAAGATGCAAGTTACATCATGGCGGGCTTCAGCGGAATGCAAGGTGGGGTGGTATGGGGCCTTGATACAGCACTGTCATCTCGTCGAGTAGGTATCAACGTGGTAGAATTTGCAGACGGCACCAGGATTGTATACACCTTTCCGACGATGTTGCTTCGCGCCCTTCTGAGCGAACTCAAATGCGAATTTGACGGGCCGTTTTGCGTAATGTACGAGGCGCATGGTTTGGTATTTGACTTTGCACTTAACCCCCCGCAGCCGATGCGGTGGTTGCCGTTGAGCACAGGCATTCCTACAGACTACATGGACGGGGTTTTGTACCGCCTTTCAAACCAGGGTGTGATGGAGGAGGGCAGCACTTGCTTCACGGGTGCGTTTGCAAAGAAGAAAGGGGCATTCTTTGGAGACCCTGATGAGGCGGTACGAGAAGCCAACGATGGAAAGTACACAGCCGTCGAGCTGCGCAGTAACGCAGAGATCACATCGTCTGTGACAATCGCGATTCAAGCACGAAACCGAGGGGGGAACGTGTCTGTTAGCGGCGGCTTAGAGCGCGAAATCTTGTGCTATGCAAGAGGAACATTTTTGGGGTACCTTGACATTGACGGAGAGCGGGTGTGGGACATTCGAGAAATGCCAAAGGGGCAGGTCGTTGGTGGAGATTTGAAGAAGGCACTCGCAAGCGATTGTCGGTATCGCGAAGACGTAGTGGTTCTTAAACGAGCTCTTGACGAAAATAACGATGAGGCTGCTCGGGAAGCTTTAACGAACGAGGCACAGTTGCTGAAGGAAAAGCTGGAGAATATTCAACGAAATGACCGGAAACTGCGAAGGGAAGGTGTGCTGAGGGAGACAAATGAAGAGGATGGTTTTGTAGAGAAGGACGAAGGAGAGCGGAGTTGCACTAGCGTGAAAGCAGAGTTTAGTGAGAAGGACGGACAGAGTGTGGATGGCATTGGGGCTGGCGAGGAGAAGAAGGAGTTCATTCCGGTATCAATACCGACGCGATGAACAAAGGCCGCCGCTGGGTTTTCACCGCTGGTATCACACAGATGCATCATCTTGCTAGTTTGGCAGGCCTTCTTGTGGATATCCGCAGCGACTTTGGAATGGTTCGGCAACTTGGGCAGTTTTCTCTCGTGGCTTGGGAATGCATTTCTGCAGTTATCAGCTCGTTGTGTGCTCTGACCCGTTTGTGGTACGGTTGGTCCCCGCCCTACTCTCCACATTGACCATCACGTAGTCGTTGTTCTAAATCAGAATTGGGTACGATTGTAAGTGTTGTATCTGTGATGACAGTCGTTGTCTGCTCCTCTTTCGCTGCCAGACCCGCGTCAAGTTGCTCGCTTATCTGCTTTTGCTTTCAGTTTTTGAGTGCGTTCTTCCGCCTCCCGCCATGTTACGAATAGATCGATTGTGTTCCACACTTGCCGTTGCATCAGATTCGAGGGCTGGCGTTTGATCGAGATTCCACAGACAAGTGGGCAATCTCGGTGCTGAAGGTAAAGGGTTATAGGGATATAGGGATACCCTTCGGTAGACCCCGTTGTCTGCGCTATGTAGGAAATAAAGAGAGAGAGAGGGAGAGAGAGGGCTTCCTCCTTCGCTGTACAGTAGTGGTTGAGGAGTCATTCCGATCATCTTGCGATTGAGGAAGTGCATTGCTGGCAGCCCGCACACGTCGCTGATTGGTACAAGTGCGGCCCAATCTGGCGCGGCGGCCGAATGGATGTGATCTCCACGCAGGCGATGTGCGCTGGCAAGCAACGGACTACGAAGCGAAAGCTGACATGTGTCGGTGCCGATAGAACGCTTCATCGCGCAGACTGCGCAGCGCACGACGTCGCACGCCGCGTCATCGTGCAATCACAAGCGAATCGGTCGCCCGCAGTGTTTCGTTTCGACAGTCGTCGCAGCGCTCGTCCGTCGCACACGGTGCCATGAGCGCCTTCATCTCGCCGCTCCCGCTGCGCATTCGCGCCCCCGTCACCACCTCCGCGCGTCCCATGCGCACCCGCACCGTCCCTTTCGTCGTCGCTCGACGTTATCCGTTTGCATCCGCCTCCACTCCAGCTCCCGCTCCCACAGCGCCCTCACCGGCTCCTTCCCCGTCCACCTCTTCCTGGGTCGTCCACAAGTTTGGCGGCTCTTCTTTGGCGGACGCCGAATGCATAAGCCGCGTGGCTGACGTCATCGCCTCTGCGCCTGGTTCCTATAACAAGCGACTTGTCGTCGTGTCTGCCGTCTCTGGCGTCACCGATGCTTTACTCGCCGTAGTTTCCGCAGCTGTTTCGAGAGATCCCCATGCTCATTACGCGGAGCAGCTTGATGACATCGCCGAAAAGCACCGCCGCATCGCCGAGCAGCTCTTGCCAGATGACGCACGTGACGCCTTTTTGGCCACCCTTTCAGCCAATATCAAAGATCTCAATGACTTGTTGAGAGCTACCTGGATTGCTCGTTCCGTCTCTTCCCGCATTCGCGACCTCATCGTCGGACATGGCGAGCTCTGGAGCGCCCAGCTTCTGTGGGCGCTTCTGCGATCGAGTCCTGTAGTTTGTTCGTGGCTGGATGCCCGTGATGTACTCGTTGCGCGTCCCAGTGAGACTTCTATCAATCGCAAGATTGTCGTTTTGGAACAAAGCAAAAAGCTTTTGCAATCTTGGTTGCGTTCCAATCCAGCGCAAGTCGTCATTGCTACGGGCTTCATTTGCCAGGACCTTGAAGGTGTCCCCTCCACACTGGGTCGCAACGGATCTGATTACTCTGCCTCTGCATTTGCAAACCTTTTGTCCGCTTCTGAGCTTAATATATGGACAGATGTCGACGGCGTATATTCAGCAGACCCACGCGTTGTGCCGGATGCAATCGTCATTCCGGACATGAGCTACAAAGAAGCTGCTGAGCTTGCGTATTTTGGCGCAAAGGTTCTTCACCCAGACACCATGGCTCCGATCATTGAAAGTAGCATCCCTATGCGAATTCGCAACACCTTCAACAAGGATTTCTTAGGAACACTTGTACGTGACTCTGATTTTGACTCCGAAGACTTCACCAGAGATCTCAAGTACTCTACTCGTGATATGGCGGGTGTGAAGGGTTTCACCACCGTCCAGGATGTATCAATCGTCAACATTGAGGGTACCGGTATGATCGGTGTCCCTGGAATCGCTTCACGCGCATTTCAAGCTCTGTTCTCTCAAAACGTTTCTGTTATTCTCATTGCCCAAGCTAGTTCAGAATTCTCCATCTGCATTGCTATCCCTTCTGGTCAAAGCGAAGTGGCAACAGAATCTATCAAACGTGCTTTCCGACCAGAACTCTCAGATGGACTGATTTCTACAATTTCTTCCATACCGGACTGCAGTATTCTCGCCATGGTCGGAGAACAGATGCAGCAGCGCCCTGGCGTTTCCTCACGCTTGTTCGCATCTCTTACAAGAGCCGGCGTGAACATTGTTGCCATGGCCCAAGGTTCTTCTGAGCACAACATATCTGTAGTTGTTAATTCAGAAAGCGAAAGCCGAGCCTTGAGGGCTGCCCATGCTTCGTTTTACCTTTCTGACCAAACTGTGTCCCTGGGTCTCATCGGCCCTGGCGTTGTTGGCGCCGCATTTCTCAGACAAATTCAAAGCCAACTGAAGACCCTGGAACAGCGTTTTTCCGTTGATCTGCGTGTGAGAGGCATTGCTACCTCCAGGAAGATGGCTTTTGGAGAACCGATCAACCTTGACGATGATGCGTGGAAAGGTTTACTCCAATCTGATGAGGCCGTTACTGCCGATCTAGATGCATTTGCTGACTATATTCAGGATACTGCGCTTCCGCACGCTGTCATTTGCGATTGTACGGCTTCAGAAGAAGTGTCTGCCTATTATGAGAAATGGCTAAAGAGGGGGATTCATATCATTACTCCGAACAAGAAAGCAAACAGCGGTCCGATAGATTACTACCTTGCAATGAGAGCAGCCCAGCGTCGCCTCAACTCGCACTTCCTCTATGAAGCGAATGTTGGTGCAGGCCTTCCCATCATATCCTCGATTCGCGACTTGATGCGTACTGGAGATGAGTTTTTGGAGATTCAGGGTATCTTCTCGGGGACGCTTAGCTTCATTTTTAACGAATTTGATGGTTCTGAACCCTTCTCGTCTGTGGTTTCGAAAGCAAAAGCAAGCGGATACACCGAACCTGACCCGCGGGATGATCTGAGCGGGATGGATGTCGCTCGCAAAGTTGTGATTGTTGCAAGGGAAATTGGTATAAACGTCGAACTCGGCGATGTTCCTGTTGAAAGCTTAGTACCTGCCGAGCTACAGGGCGACGATGTTTCTGTCGACGAATTCATGACACGCCTACCAGAGTTCGATAGCGAGCTGACCGCGATGGCAACTGAGGCCAAAGAGGCTGGTGAGCTTTTGCGTTATGTCGGCATAGTTGATGCCAAGAACCAAAAGTGTGCCGTTGAGCTTCGTCGGTTTTCTGAGAGTCATCCTTTTGGGCGACTGCAAGGTTCAGATAATATCGTCTCCCTCCGAACCATGCGATACGATGCCCAACCGCTCGTCGTCCAGGGCCCCGGAGCAGGTGCAGATGTAACAGCTGCGGGGGTCTTCGGAGATCTGCTGAGACTCACGGGCTATCTGGGAGCTCCTTCCAGCGAGGATAACGGAAGTTAGCAGAAGAGTTATCCCTGAAAAGCTATTGATCTCTCTAGAGTTCTTTGTCAGGACATGATTCAATGCCTGATTACGTGTTTATGCTCTCATGTAATGAAAGGTGCGTAATCTGAGGTGAGACTGTGGCACATGGCGATTAGAGAGGCTCGTATTACGCGGCACCAGAACCGATGTTGAAAGTCGCTAACACGCCTATCTTTGTTTGAGATATGTTAGTTTGCTAAATTCTGACATTACATGCCATAGTGACTTGGGATTTCTTCTCTTACGGTGGCTCGCTACGTGTAGTGGTTTGGCTTTAGTCTTGGAACGAAATCAACTATTGTGGGTAGCTCCGTGCAAAGCAAAGGAACAAGGCTTTACTCGACTCTACACCCCGTACAGTCAATCAGGCCTTTTCGGGACATAATAGGTTCCATCATAGAGACTTACTATGATAACGCCAACAGTACCTTTTATCTGTGCCGCGCTAGGCCTACGTTTACGATCATAGAAATGAGTTTGAATACCTGTTCCGTTTCAGATACGCGTGCGTAAGGATAGCTTTACGTGGTGCAGAAGTCTTCAGTGTTTTTCTGAGTCATCGAAAAAATATGTTTGAGACTAAGATCCGAACATGCACAATAGCCTGGTTTGGTGGTCACTTAGAACAAAGAGTACAAGGGTCAATAGAGTTTCCACTCTGCAACCCATATTTCTTTTAAAACCTAATCTGTATCTATCCTGAGCAAAAGTGCACATTGTCACTTATAAACTTCCAAACTCGTTCAGTTTGCATTGCGACTACGATGCTACCACGGCAGTCTCTTTAGTAGTTGAATTGTTAGTATGATCATCTACACACAGAGTACGTAAGGTCAATACGTAAGCGTGTGTTCTGGCCATGCCTTCGCGTCATTGTCAATGCGTCTTACCCACTCCAAATGACGCTCTTGTGTCCAAATAGCTGTACCCCCCAAACCAAGATCGACCAAAATATTATGTGGTTCAAAGAGCTCGTCGAGCAGATTCTTGTCGTTCTTCCCAACGGTTGTTATTCGCGCTTTAAGCTTACTGCTCATAAAGGACGAAAAGAACCCGACAATGTGTTTTAAGAAGAAAGGCGGATGGCATAAGATAATAGAGGCAACACGTACAGGAAAGGACTGAGAGAATGCTTTCTGGATTTCGCCTGGCATTCGAAGATCAAGGTTGTGAAGTGCAATGTCTGACATATCGTGTAGAACAACCATTCCATGTGTCTGTGCAGCTGGATACGTGCGGAGTGTCCACTCTAAAACAGTTGACAACGTTCGTATTGTATCAAGCGCTGAAAAGGAAGACGGATCGTGTTTCGCCATTTTGAGGTGCAGCACTGGGCGTCCTGCTTTGTCTGTGGTTCCTGATACAAACATGAAGCAAGACTTCAACTGACTCTGTGTTTTATCCAGACGAACTTGCTTATCAGCCGCACTCTCTATTCTTTTGCGCCAACTGATAAAGTTCGCAAGCAGCTTTTCTGCGCGTGTCACATCGCCTTTGCGAGCCCTCACAGCCGCCAGAACCCAGAAGTGTTCTGCATCTGCCACCGATTGTCTTCCTGATTCCAACGCTCTTTGACGAACAGATTCAACTAGCTGGGTTTCTTCTTCTGCAGAACGTATGAATGGAGTCGATATATCTGCTTTGGTTACATGAGCAATCTCATCCTTTGAGTTCTGTCTGGCCAGAGAACGAAATACACTGAAGAAGGAAGCTATTCCGGACGGTGGCCTTGCATTTCCTTCAAGGCGTTCGATGGTATGCGCTGGTGTGTCTGCCATCTAAAGGTCCCAACTCCCAAGTGTTGTGCAAAGTACGAGGAGCGCACCGTAACTGCGGAGCAAATCAGTAAGAAACTGGCAGTTACAGTTCGCCTCGGAGTAGCGGTCGCTAGCAATGATAACCCTTGGTAGCAGTCTAACCTTTTACCCTTAAATTTTGCAACTGCGCTCTTGCATGGTCAATTGTGATTAGGATAGTGGTCCACCAATGCAATAATCGATCATGGGAACAACTGGCAGTCTCCTCGGAGGTGGGCCACTGAGTTGGACTGTATGTAGGCATACAAGTGTCTGCAGGCATCGATTCTGTGCCATTACGACGTACCAGTGACCAGGGTACTGGACATGTTTGACAAAACTTGGCAATCAAGAAAATCATTCGCTGCGTGGATATGAAGCAGACCTCCAACTCCGCAATGAATCTTCTTGTTCGACGGAGCTGTTGTTGCCACCGAAACATCTCCTGCTTGCCGTAAGCAGTATACAAATGGCATCGCGGGCACAGACGAAGTGCAAATGACTTGAGAAATTGTTGTCTGGCAGGCATACGCAATAAAGCGATACGGCTAATACAGTGCAATCACAAAGAATACCTGCCGATGCTCTTTATGTAGACTAACCCTTACCCGCCGTGGCGTAAAACTCTTGCACTACCACCCCCAGGCATTAAGGTTACGTAAACTTCAGTATTACAGCGAAGGTTATGCAGAGAGTAATTTCATGTAGATTTGCAGGTGCACTAATATAAGGGTAAAGGGTTAGCAATCTTTCTCTATAAGAATAAGAAGTCTACGAAGCGTAGAAACACTTGTGTCATGCCGCTCGTTGCCCATCGTGCAGCGTACAACGGCAAAATACCATCTGAAGGTGTTAGCGAGAATACTCATTTCAGAAACTGGCATGGCCCGCGTCTGCTTGCGTCATATGGGCTGACCCATGCTTCTTAGAATGGCGCAGCAACCTCTTGAGAAATCATAACGTGCTCGTCAATGTTGTCGCCAGGAATCGTTTGTGTCTTCTGCCCTTGTTGACAAGCCGCCTTCGCTTTCAGCAACTATCTTCACTTCATATCGTGTCAACCCAAAGAGCACAAAATTGTCAACGAACTGTTGCGTTCAACCACCATCTGAAAACATCGCGTCAGAACTACTACCCTCATTATGTCGCGTCTGCCCCACGCACGCCCTCCCCAGGATTCTCAGCCAGAGGTGACAGAGCAGCGAAGTGAATCAAGTGTCCAACAACCATCCGCTGGCCAGTCCCAACATGCATCATTCACAATATCCCCTATTCGTCTTCTGAATGGGAAAACTGACCCACCACTCCTGTCCGGTTTCTTACGAAACGGCAGCCGACAGACAGATTCACGTAGGCTTTCATCAACATTTCCTGTTCAAAGCTACGTGATTCGCAACAACCGAAGTCTCTACGACCGCGGAGAGAATATGGTCTATGCTCCTCCAGCGAATCCTCGTGAAGCTGTGGATTTCTTCGAACAATGCACACCACTCTTCAAGACAAAAATCGTACGGGATGGTTCCATCCTTGGCTACATCATTCACGACTTACAGCAAGATCGTTCACTGCTTAAAATTCATTTCCACGGTGACACTACCAACCCTTTCTCCAGGGCGTTTAAAGCCTTTGTTCGGAGTCCCGTTTTGAAGTGGGACGTAGAGAACTGGGGCTTGTACCAAGATATGCCAGTTGGTGCAAATATGGGATTGATTCAAGAGGTATTCCCGGACAATCGAGTATTCTTCCCAGCATCAGAGACTGGTATGCCGCGACTAGAAATGCAGACAGCGGCATCTCTTGGCCTCAAATATTACTTTGCTGTCACCAATATTCCAGAGCCTATAGGGGAGGTGGATTCTAGCCTCATAGCAAGATTTGCACCGAGGAGTGAAGCCTATTACATGAACATCCGCAACTGCACCAGAGAAGAAGCTGTTCTTTGGCTCGCAATGGTTATCGCGACAGATATGAAACGGCGAAAGGTACAGAACACGAAGTACGGACCGGGGCTACCACTGTACGCTCTTTAAAATATCTGTCATGCTTTGTTCGAGGGGAAACTAAGTACCATAGGCAGTGATGCGCGCACATCCTGCTGGAAAAAGAAGGGCGAGTAATCTTAGACGTTCAAAAGCCCAACTGCGGGATCAGTGTTTCTCTTACTACCATGTAGGACGCTTTGGGCGTTAAATGAGAAAGAACGCGTTTCTCCCCCCGCCCCTCCCCTAGCCTTTACGCTGCTACTCCTCTCGTGCAGATGAGACCCTTTACCCAACGTCCGGAATGCCCAGATGCTATAAGGGCATGTACAGAGTAATCTCTGTCGTGTATCCGTTACCGAAATGCATCAGGTATATCGTGATGTCATCCCAAGGAGGTAACATGCGCTCATGATAAGACTACACATCGTTCACAAATATGGTCTACATTGCGTCTCTGTCTCTCGATAGTGTTCGTTCACTTTGGTAGTATCGATACAGGCTCATCGTCAAGAAGAAATTGCTTGCGCTTGTGCTAAACTACGTCCCCATGGCTGCCTGCCACACCATCTAGTCCGGCAAGAACTCTATCGTATCAGGAAAATCTGTTACGTCAACCGACCTGTGTCGTTGCCGGCGCTGTTCTTCGCTCACAGCCCCTGTAGATAAGTTAGAAACCTGCATTTCTTTCACGAACACCCCAGCAAAAAGTGTTGTTTGTTGAAATCGCCCAATACAGATTCTATATTGAATGTTCTTCACTCGTTCACGACCTTCCGAAAGGCTGTAAGAGACTATTAAGATAGGCTGGACGAGGAAGCTAAATGGAGAAGCGATCGGGTCTACTAGGGGAACTCAGCCGTCAAGTAGAAATTACCTTCTAGACATCTAGAAGGTAATGCAGAGTCGTATTTGTCACCAGAATCTAGTCAACACTTCGAAGTCAACAGTCATGACGTTTCGACCCGTAGTCAGTCATGGTAGTCATGTTACCTGTAATGAAGCATCCCGTGCAACACAGAGCACTAAACGAAGCTCCTTGTGGGTGAAAAAGACCGTTCTGAGGCAAACAATTTTTTCCAGGTCGTTTTCGGCGTACACGCGAATCAATTCTGTCATCTCCCACGGGCACAAGCTGATCCGCCTTCACGAGGTGTGCCCGTCTTCCCCTGCGCCGAGTGAGGGAAGCGAAATGGACAAGCAACTGGGTCTCCAAGAGAGATCGACAACCAATCCACCGTTCGAGGCCGGAAAGGTTGTTGGAATTCTTGTGGAGAGAGGGATTCATCAAAAAGAATACCTACCACGCCGTCGGAATTAGTGGCGTGCGCCCGCAAAAATACGTACATAAATGCATACATCTCCCACAGGCTTGGTGGAGAAGATTGGCTTTCGTTGTTTCCCTACAAACGGCCAAGCACTAAACAACCGCCCCGCTGACGCCAACTATGCTTGAGCTGATATAGCAGCGCGCTCATTCTGTAGTGCTGGGTGACGATGCTCGTAGACATGTTTTTGTTCAGACTTCTCCGTCTTTGACAACACTACAAACAGATAGCGGTTTCCCATTGTTTAAAGTAAAAAATAAAGAATCTTCCGTAAAGTGGTCGACAAAGATATAAGTGTACCGTTTTCTCTACCCTTTATGCCATTCCGCGTCGCTCTTGAGTTTCTCTTTGTTGCTTACGAGAGTCGCATAGCTGTGGTGAAAGCATTTGGATGCTATAGATTGGTTTTGAGCGGAGGAAACGGTTCTGTTTGGCATTTGTGGTTGATGGTATAGGGAGAACTGAGTCATGACATACAATATCACTACAAAAGCTTCGTAGCCAAAGGAAGTGTTGCAAGATATTGACCACGGGAACGAAATACGCGAGCTAATAGAGGTACTGGCATTACTTGGGGCGACTGTAAAATCAAAAAGCGTTATATACGAGAAGGTAGAGTTTTGCGGTTCTTCACTTCTGGTTATCAAAGATGACTTGCAATTTGATGTGTGTGTGTGTGTTTACGGGCCCTTAATTCCGAGGCAACTCTATTAACTTTCTAGAAGCAGAAGGCTAACCATCTATTCGGCAACGGCGGCTAAATTCCAGTAATAGACCCAATCGCATCTCCATTTGGCTTCCTCATCCGGCGTAACTTTTGATAGTGCTTTTGTAGCCTTTCGGAAGGTCTAAACACCTGACGGGCGGAACTGCATGTACTGTTTACAACCTGATGGTCCCACGGTCAAAAATCATACCTTTTTATGTCTAGTCAGTCAGTCACAAATACGGCCATGTCTAGACCTTAATACTGCTGACCGAATGAGACACTGCCCGTATGAACCGAAAGTCACGCACACACAAATAAGCACATCCTTCCAGTTTCTAGGCATACTTTAACCCTTTCCAATGCACCCCAGAACGAAGACATGGTAGCCTGGTCTTCGTACGAGAAACTTCTTGCTGTCCTGGTGACGGCAAACGATAAATACACTGACGACAGATACGCTAACGAAGAAAGTACGATCTCAGTAGGTACACGTCGTAGAGAGAACTGAATTTTGATCCCCCATGAACATACAGGATTCGTGATGAATCTGATATACGGGGAGCGTTTTATCTTTTGCAAGATGGAGATAGGATTCTTTCCATAAGGCTTTCTCTACACCTGCAGAAATAGAGACTCAAAGGTTCGCATAGGATTGTACTTACTCACTACAAACAAGTCACGAAACTAAACAAAATCCTGTTCCTTTCGCAAACAGTTCATTACTAAGCCCTTGAGGAAGAATTTCTTCTTAGCTGGATTTTGATCATAAGCAGGACCAGCAACAAAACCACATTTCCGCACTTTGCATGCCTTTTTCACAGCAGTTTGCAAACCACCAGAACCTTGGAAGTAGACAATGTTGTCATCAGGAATTGTCTTGTAGAAGTTAAAACGTCCACGGTTAAGACTGATTCTTGTCGGCTTCATCGGCTCATCACTCTGAGATGAGAATGAGTCCTGAGAGACTTTTCTTCCAATAAACCTATCTTTGTCTTCGAATAAAGCAGATAATCGCCTGTCGTCGTCATGTTGTCCAGTCAACGCGATGGATACGTTCAGATTAAAATGTCTGTCTTTCTCAAGAAGCTCTTCAAATACACGCACAACCCATTCGAAAAGACCGGCATCAGCGCATGTGTATAGAATCGTAAGATAAGGAGGTTGGTACTTGGTATGAAGCTGAATGGCATCAATGAGATATCCAGCAGCAGATCCTCCAGCAATCAGCGTAACAGCGCGTCTTCCGTCAAGGCTAATCTTCACGCGATCAGACATTGATCCTAAAAACGGTCCCCACTGGTATATTTGTAGATCTGCAGCTTCCGCTACACGTTGAGTGTGGGAAACTTTGTCCTTTCTTCCCAAGCGAGGAGTTCTTTTCGAGTGGTAAACCCGAATAAGCAGACAAGTTGTCCACGGCTTCCCTTCGCACAGGTTTAAACCTTGTCGGTTCTCGAAGGCAGTGAAAACATGAGCTCGCTCCAGCAAAGACGATCGGACAAGTCGGAGATAGTACTTTGGTCCAACTGTTTCTAAAGTCTTTCGCTCGTCAGAGAAAAGTAACATATAGTCTTCACTCAGATGCTGACGGTGCATCAATGGTTTCGACCTTCTCCAGTATGAGCCGATTACAGAGTCCACAATCCATGCAACGAAAAAAGGAGTGTTCAGGATCCATGAGTGAGGATGGGTATGCCGACGAACAATATCAATGAAGTATAATACATTGATTATGTTATGGAGGTGAATTCCTAAATGCCAGCGGGTGTGCAGCCATCGCACACTCAATGGGAGAAGTATGGCTAACAGAATTGTCATCTCTACAATGCGGAAGACGTCGTCTCCTTGAAGTCCCATTGTTTTTGTTTCGTTGTTGATGTCTTTGAAGCCTTTCGGTCCCCTCTCAGAAAGAATCCATTCGAAACTTCCCAGAATGACCTCAGCATTCCATCCATGAACGATGCACGGAAACAAGATGCTCCAGACATGTAGAAGGGTCCACACCGCAATAGCAATTCCGTTCCATTTGTGCAACCTGCGGTTACCTTCGACAGAATCTGTGAAGTCGACGACATGTCGAGCGATCCATGACTCAGCTACAAAATTCATGCTTGTTTTCATCATAGTGAAAAGAAGAAGATTGAGAGCGACGATGGAGTATCTGCCACTGATGCGAGCAACTGCATCGTAGAACTTCACTGCCCATGGTCCGGGTTTCAGGCCATCTGTAAAGTCACTACCGGCAGAACCAGTACCGATAGTGTACATCTGGCGAGGCCACACATTCCATACGAATCGATCGACTACAGCTAGAAGTGTAAAAGTTCCAAAGCAAACCCATACCAGCAACTCATAGTTCAAAGGAGCGTACCTTAAACGACGACGAGGCATCTGCTTCTGCAGTTCTTCTTCCAAGACCTGCACGTTCCCATTATTCTGTACATCCGTCGCCACGTTGTGAAGTGCATTAGGCATATCGCTTCGCTACGAAGCAGTGGTATCACTGTATCTGAACGTTGAACCTGCCGATAAAACAAGTTCGTAATGCTTCGCAAAGGACGCACACTCTCGCACGATGTGAGGAAGGGTGAAGTCATGTTTTATACCTGTCAGAAGTAGCTGGTTGAGCGACGCAAGCAATGGCTGCTTACGGTGTACTGGGAAGTACCAGCACCTCTCACCAAGCACAACACTCAAACATAAAGCACAGCAGTTAATCATTGTTGCTTCAATCTCAGTGTTCGATGCGTGTGTCGCAGAACGGATGAGAGGCAGGAGCTCGGAAAGTCATTGTTGTGAAGACGGGATAAATACAACAACGAGGGGAAAGATCCAAGAATTCTTGGCTGCTGTGCGCTTTCTCGTCTCACCTTTCTTCTAACATTAGCTGGGGAACAGCTACCACACACTCTTCTATGATTCAACATATTTACGGTACGCTAATGTATGCTTTGAATGGGGCTCTCAGATGAAACTTGTCGAGAGTGCGTGCATCGTTGAGCTTTCATCCCGAGTCACGTGGCACTGATTAGCAGTCCACCATGGTACGCTTGAGGTGAATATTTTGGTGCCAGTTTGATAAACGCAAGTGCTGGTGGGCTCAGAATTGGATAACTGTAAAAGAGAAGTGCAAGCGACTTCTCTACGTGTTGCATGATGCAACACGTAGATGAAGTCGCTCGCACTTGCATGGTGGGAGGTGTATGAGCGAATGTTACAGCGTATGCGGTATCCCTACAACCGTTGTGCGCTCTGTAGAAATAGAAGAATAGAACTGTACACGTAAATACAAGAGTGTATGAAGACGCATGGCCTCCAGAAATCTGTTGGCGTTTGATGTCACGTAATGCGCGCACATTTGCGTTTCGAGGTCTGGACTCGGGAAGCAACAAGGCGCCACACTGTTTCCATTCAATGATTCGGTATGTTGGCACCGATTGTCATTTCCGGAAACGTTCTGCGCCCGTTGAACCAGTCTTATTCGAAGCAACGGAATGGCAACATGTTATACCCTGCAGCTTGGCCACCGCTTTGCTGCTGTCAAGACAACCATCCATATGCCTTACCGATTTGCCACGGACTTTGCCAACTCAAAGTTAGGATCTTTGGATCTGGATCCAGCTACGATAGGCTGCATTCGTCAACGACCGTATAAACCACGCCGCAAGTGGAGTACTGGGCACGGAGTGAATCGGCACGACCATCCTTTTCTCGCTACCCTTGCCTTCCTTCTTCCTCCCTCGTTGTTTCTTCCCTCGCCTCAGCCCTCCTTGTCACTCGTTCATAGTCATGGACATTGCGCAGTGTCATCGAGTAAGGGATAAGAGTTTAGCGGTCCCTTTGCTCTTTGGTAGTGCAGTAATTGGGCAAGCACTTCATCCAAGACGACAAACTCAGCATGCACAGTAGCGACAATGAATCAAAGTGCATTTTAGTTACAGAGATATTTGAGATTGCTGCTTACCACTCTTAGAATGAACATCCGATAACGGGTGAAAAGAAATAGTCTCCCGATTAGGGCTCTCTCGGAGGCCAGCATCCCAAGTGATTCGAATGCATTAACATTTTTGTCTACGAACCCTTATGTTTGGTCATGTTCTAGAGACATTTGCTTTCATCTCAACACGAGAAGACGTTTGTCGTTGAAGGACATGTTTTTGTTCCCACTCTTAGCACAACAGTCTGAGCACTGCAATAGCGCTCTTGAATGGCGACCCGCAAGACCAAGGAAGCAGTGCATTAAAAAGCTGAACATTTGGCAGAGCGCATATTGCTACATTGTCGGAAGAAAGTCGATTTGAACGCAACAACTGTCCTCATTGCGAGAACCAAGAAAAGAAAAGCGTTCTAAACATGTTCATGATGTTTAAAAAGGTTTTCTCCTTGCATGATGTGAAAGTGACTGAAAAAGAACTTCGGGCTTTGTTGTAATAAGAAGATAAGTAAAGTTTGACATTGGAGTGACAAGGGTACCGAAACGTACACTGCAACTTACGGATGTTGACCAGGAAAGAACACAGTAAAGTGCACCATCATTGTTTCATACACGCTACAATCCCCCTATTGCGAAGGAGGGGCTTACATGAGCGAACAAACAGTTCAAGACTTCGGCGGTTTGTGCGAGCCTTACCACCGCCCGCCCTGTTGGAAGTAAGTCGTCATTCAGCCAACGCACACACTACCTCCCCAGTTAATTGTCCAAGGGTACGTGCATGACTTCCCCTGGTGAGCCTGTCTCCGTGAACGAACAATCTAAGCGGAGCGAAACGAGTTTGCAGTCGCTTCTCCCATGGTGTATGGTTCTGTCTGGAGACCAGAATAACGATTTCGACCCCACAGTATACAAAAACAACCGTCCTACGTTTGTCGTCTGAGTGGTTCTCGAGTACCGTTGATACCTTTGTACTTGACTTGCTTGTCACAACAATTAACTTTTCTCTCTCTTTAGTATGGTCCGTCGCTCCTGATTTCGAAGCGACAGGAGATCTATCTAATTACAGGTAGTTCTCTCTCTTGAAGAAGGCCAAAAACTTTGATCATCGTCGCAGTTTTTGGCCTCCGTAGGAGTCCCGGTTGCTTACTCGTTTCGCTCCCCCCGTTGTTACGCGGAGTTATGGAGACAGGCACACCGCGAGAAGGCGAGTAGCTAGTGCCCACAACAATTAACAGCTCACGCTTCTCAGCAGCATGTTCTCATCCAGCAGTGCACCATTGCAGAGCATCTATGATACACTCTGCGAAATTCAAATAAGTCCAGTAGACCGCAGGCCTAGCTCGCGATGAGCAAGGCAGGTCAAAGTCGAAGTAGTTCATAGACAGTGGAATAGAGTAGCATTCAAAGTGATAGTACCGAAATATCAAAGTAAAACTCAAACAACAACTTTAGGATTTAGTATGTGAAACAAGTGGCTCCATTGCGTGCTTCGCACGCGTTAGGGAGTGAAAGAAGCATTAGAGTGAAAGGAGTATTTGGGTACCGTGTTTTGGGTAGTTTGTTTGTAGAATGCAAGTATTTTTGGGTAGTAAGAAGGGAGAAGAAAAGAAAAAATGAAAGAAAAAAGAAGAGGTTTACTTAAAGCTATCAAGTTCGTCTACAAAAGAACTTCGGGGTACACTACATTATTGGTAGAGGTGCTACCGGCAGGGAGACAGGCCACGATGTTGGACGGGTTGGTGGTCCGAGAAAAGGCGACGTACAGCTGGCCATGCGTGAAACAGCCATCACGCAAATCCAGTCCGATGCGACCACTATACGACTGACCCTGTGCCTTATTGGTAGTGATGGCAAAACAAACACGTACTGGGAACTGGGTGCGAGTGAAGTTGGGAACCGGAAAGTTGTCGTCCCCAGGTCCACAGGGCATGCGTGGCAGGCATAGTGCGTTGCCACGATTTACTCCAGAAGCGAGTCGAAGAAACATTACGTTGCTTTGCATGTATTCTACGGTATAGATGGCACCATTGACGTGGCCGTTTGAGGGATCCAAGTTGCGAAGGAGCATAACCACAAAGCCCTTTTTGAGTTTGAGGCGGTGGTCGGGCAGCGCTGACCCGGCAGTCAGAGTGCTGAGCATCTCGACAGGGTACTGCAGCGCGGCACCGTCGTCGTCGCTCACCTTGTCCGCACTGAGGTACGTGCGATACGCTCCAGGTATCATGTGGCCTACATAGTCGTTGAGCTCTGGTAGGCGATAGTTTCGTGCGGTTATAATCACCGTTGACGTTAGCCAATCCGCATCTATGTACCTTTGAGCGATACCATGAAAGACCATACGGACCATGGTGCGGAACGACTCCACACATTGTACGGACTCTGGCAGGGTGAAGGGGTGCTTTGGCGGGACAGTGCCTGGCAGTCTGCCTTCTCCAATCTGCAAGAGCGTGTTTGGAAACTGCAGTGCTTCCTGTGTGGCTTTGGGGTCTCGACGGAGCGCAGAAAGGCGCATGTTCTCAGTCAATCTCAAGGTGCGAAAGTGAGAAAAGAGACTTGAGCGTTTGATGCATGCGTTGACAATCAATGATCGAGAGCCGCCACGAACAACGGGAAGGATCTGTCGAAAGTCGCCAGAAAGCAATACGAACTTGCCTCCAAAGGGGAGCTGCGAGCGCGTTATGTCACGGAGAGTGCGGTCTACGGCTTCGACGCAGAAGCGATGACACATTACGATCTCGTCCCAGATAATGAGGTCGACGTTCCTCATCCGAGTGGCGAGGTGCGAGTTGACCGGGATGTTGCACGTGATCTCAGCGGTGGCTGGGATGGGAATCCTGAACACGGAGTGGGCCGTCCGACCGCCCTCAAGCAGTATGGCTGCTACAGCAGACGTGGCTACCGTAAGGACGGACTTGCCACGAAGGCGTAACGTGGCCTGAATTGCCTTGGAGAGGAAGGTCTTGCCGGTTCCACCCGGAGCATCCAAAAAGAAAACGCGAGTGGTTGGCTGCGTTGGCGTAGAAGGACCACCAAGACCCTGCAAGCTCTCCGCGGACACGCCAGGAAGGATGGCCCCCACGACGGTATTGAACGCCAGATGCTGACGCTCATTGAAGAGAGGGAGGGCAGCTTGCACAGTGTCGTTCAGCTCCGAATGGATTTGCTGCGGAGACCGAGTTGGAGCGCGCATTTCCGGTAGGTCCTGCATGGGTGTCGGAAGACCGTACGATGACAGAGACGCCAGTGGGCCACCCATTTCTTGCAATGCCTTTTGCACTTCTAAGAGAACGTAAGAGCTGGCTCTTTCGTCGTCGGCCAGTGCGTGCATCATGCAGCGATGTCGAGCGCGTATATCCTGCAGGAACATCGATAGATGCTGCTCCCACAGAGAACGGGGGTCCGACGGCTCGCAGTAAAGCAAGATGGTGGCAAAAAAATGAGAGAGCGGAACAAATGAGGAGCGAAAGGACTCGCGTAGTGCCCGTCTCCATTCGCTGTCGTCGGCGAGAAGGCCCATCTTGAGGCAGGCCTCCCTGAAGCTACCACACTGCTGACCATCCACGTTGCGGAGATGCTGAAAGGAAGTAGCACCCGCTGTGTGGGTCAAGAGTAAGCGGAGGTAGTACCGCTCACCCTCTCGTGGACTGGCAGTGTAAATGCGCCCAACTACATGCGCACCGCTGCCAGTGAAGTCGTATAGATCGGCTGCTGCAGCGGCGGCTGAGGAGGAGGTGGGCTGGCTTCGAGACACCGAACGACGTCGGAGACATGCACGCGGCTTCCAGCATTTGTTTGATTTGTTCCAAGTAAAGTACCTCGGGAACTGGGCATAAGGGATATGCTGTGCGCCGGGGTACTTTTGGTTGGCCACAAACCACTCAGTCAGCTTGGTTCCTGCCCGCTCTCTGTTAGCAGCAGAGTGCTAGTCACCTTCCTGGAAGAACACCGTATGGTGACCTTCCAAGTGTACTTCAAGCCGCACGACGGGTGGATTGCGATCGACAATGTCGAACGCAAGCAACCGCCACACTGCTTCGGAGGCTGACACATACCGTGCGTCCTGGAAGTTCTGGATCTCGTCATGGCGTCCGTTCTCATCTACAATCTCCATGGTGACTCTGTCGGAACCCTTGCACACATACTTGAAGAGGTACTTGATACCGCCAAGTCGCGATACGCATAGCTCAACATTGATGTGGCATGCAAACCGGCGGAGAAGCTCTGGGCAATGTGGAACCACCCACGAATTGTCCAACGTCACTACGCGCTGTCGACGGCCGACCCTGCAGCTTCGTTCCACAGAAACCCCGCCCTCGGAAGGAGCGCGTCTTCTGTAGCTGATGTAGTACTCATTCTCAACCTGTGCAGTTTCGGAGCGAAACGGCTTCGGAAAGTGCTTCAAGCATGTGAGCTCGCGCATGCACAGCGCTGACCGGTTGCCTGCACCGCACGGAGTGTGAATCATGTGCTTGAGCACCAACTCTTGTAAGGTGGCGTCGGAGGAAGGAGGAATCTCAGCTGAGATGAGCTCGTCAATGTGAGCAGGGTCTCGGAGCTGCTGCTTTGCATCTTCGTTGAGGAAGAAGATAATGTGCGCGTGCGGTAGGCCTCGCTTTTGGAACTCGATTACCCGCACGTGAGCAAGAACGGCTCCAAAGAACTGTTCATCAATGACAAACGACATTAAGGCTTTCATCTTGAGACGAAACACTCGAGCACAAAGATCGGGTCGATCGGGAGCGCGCTGACCATCGAACAGCGCCCTGGTGATCTCAGGCCAGTTCGGATTGCACGTCATCATGAGAAAGATATCGGGGTGCCCAATGGTGTTGGATATGGCGATGATGTCGTGCATTTGCTGTCTCATGTATCGTTCACCTCCTACAAATGTGGAGGGCAACACGAACAGTCGTCCAGCGCGAACAGCATCCGCCTCATCCACGCCCAGCAGAGAGTCACCCAGGCTCTCCCGCAGGGATGTATAGTCCGCAGCTCGAAGTCTGTCCTGGTTGTGTCGTAAGTAAGACAAACGCTCCGACTCAGCCTTGCAGAACTGGTCAACCATGTACTGCTGGAAGAGCCGTTTGCCCCGTAGAATCGTACTGAACTCGGTCGGTCTCTCGAAAAGCTGCCACGAATAATACATCAGCGGAGTCACCTTCTTCTCTCGCGAGGCGTTTGGTGGGCAATACCTCATCTCAGGGTGCCATCCGTCCTGGCCACATGGGAACAAAAGAACGTAGCTCAAGGGATCGTACGATCTGTGACTGACGGGGATAGTGTCCAGCACCTCATCACCATTTACAGTCAGCTCTCCACGCCTACGCACAACAATATCGCGCGTCCCAATCTCGCCGTCCTCATTCCCTGGAATGATGGCGGCTACTTGCGACGCCTCGGGCCCGTTGTAGCGACGAACATGCTCGCCGCGGGGCCGTCTATCAGCATGGATCACCATCTGATACGTAATTGCAGGCGTATCGGTGATAGCCCACTCGCGCAGGCTGCAAAATGTCTGCACGTATGGATTCCCCGTGTGCAGCATGGCTGCCAACTGAGACAGCAGTTCCGGTTGGAGGCGGGGCAGCAACCCCGCTCGCCTCGCAGACTGCGCGTCATAGTCGGTGTCATGGATGTACACGGACAGAAATGCGGGCTGGACACCCCGAGCGGGAATAAGCGGACCCATGTAGTGATAGATCTGTCCCTGCATGGTGATTGTAGGATTGACGGTAGAGTCTCCTAAACCACGGCTCACCCAGTTTGCCTTGACGGACGCCATAGACACAGCTGTGTTGTAGGCACGGTTCTCAGCACGAAAGTGGTTCTCTCGAGGCCCAGTCGCAGTCAGTAGTTGGCGAAGAAGAGGCGGAGGCTCCAGAAGCGCAGGGAAGCTGAGATGCCCCTTTGTGCAGCACTGCGAGGAAAGAGGTTGCGAGCGGGAGCTGCTCACAACCCTTTCCTGTTTGAAATGCAGTGCCTTGCAAAAGCGACACTCTACATTCATGAGACCGAGGTCCATGTAGCCACTCTCGTCTACATCATCCGAGTCAAACAATCGACGGGCGACATTTCGGCTCTCGCGCTCAGCTTCAAGACGCTGTTGTCGATCAGCTGTGCTCTCAAGCTCTCGTGATGCCCGTCTAGATGTTCTTTCAGAGTGACGGCGAGAATGTTCAGCAGCAGGGTCATCCTGTTGCCTTGCAGCACGATTGGCGTTACGATCGTTTGCCTGACGATTTTCGCGATTATCTGGCGTCTCTGAAGCTCGTGCCAAAGCAGTGGCTGTACGGTCGGCCTCACGAACGTCATCAGTGTGCGCAGCGGAAGCTGTAGCCCTTCTTCTTCTCGCACGTTCCCTATCAGCTGTTCTTCGTGCTTCACGCTGTTCCTCAGTTTCATTTGCCCTCCGTATGGCTGCTCGCTCTCTATTACGACGTCTCCTCTCTGCCTGTTGCTCACTGGACTCTGCTCGACGTCTTGCAGCAGTACGTTGACGGTTCTGCTCACGTGTGGCATCGCCTGAGGCACTGGGCTGAGTTGTAGGCATTGTAAAAGATCTCAAGCACACCACACAAAAGAAAAACTGTCCAAAGACCGGCAAAGCAAAAAAAGAAAAGATAAAAAAAAGAAAAAAAAGGGATATGGTCGAGAACAATTGTGCTACGGGCTGCCAAACCCTTTTATGCACCTAGCACCGAAGTTTTGGATCGTTGCAGCGAAGATAGAATGTCTTGACCACAAAGAAACCGCCTAGATTGGGAACTGACCTGTACAGAGTAAACAGGGGGCCGTGCCTGGAGAGTCTGCCAGGACTGCGAGATTTACAATCCCAAAATCGCTAAACAGCTCTATGCTGGACGTACTTTATGTAGTGCAATACCCGCAAGCGGGACAACACACGAAGACGTTCGGAATCTTCCCCTCTGGAGGGTAAGACAGCGAACGGAGCCTCTCCGGATGAGCACGACGAAGTCGGGTTGTAAAGCCGAGGCTCACCCTCACGCCAAGCGGGGAGAGTTGAAACGGTAGGATTAGGATCACCACGAATGGGAAAACAGCCCTTCCAAGGAGTACGAGTCCACGTAAGTGGGGGAAGACGTCACGGGATACCGGCACGAGAGACACGCGTCAGCGGTGACGAGCAACCACACAAAGGGGTAGGAACCACGAGAGTGGGGTAAGGGAAATACGGGGATGCCCGATTGGGGGCGACGGGGGTGTTGGCCAACGGGACCACGGAAAAAGGTACAACAGAAACCCTATACAGGGGCGAGAACACGGCGGTGGTGAATTAAGTGACAAGTGCCCAAGGCGGTGATACTCCTAGTGACGCAGGGTGGATAAGTCTACCGTTAGTAACGCGGCTTTACCTCCGAGGAGTGTAGAAGACTCGCGAAAGCGGAAAAGACTTAGAGCCAAGAACCCCTGGTTGGGGAAGTCTACTCAGTGTCAGGGCGAGGTCGCCGAGCCACTATATAGTGTAGTAATCTCCCTACTGTAGCGTAGATAAATAATAAATAATAAATATAAGTTAACTAAATGTCCACACCGTGGTGCCAACCTCCTCTTGACTATCCGTGTCACACGTGGTCCACTCACGCCTTGGGCGGCACACGGCGCATGCACAGGTGTGCACCTGGCGCACAGTGCGGATCCGCTGAGGGCTGAGACACCCGCTAATAGCGGTAGTAATCATAAACACGCGAAAGCGGCAAAAACATCAAGTCCACAGGGCATCGCTGAGTAATCCTCCTTGAGGATTGCACTTCATATCCCCCTCCTGAGGTGCGAATACGACATCCACGATGGCGACGGAAGCACCGGGAAAGGTCCTTAAATGTAAGTCCGGTTCGCCAGTTCTCCATCCCACTCTGGGTAACGAGCACCTAGCTGCGAACAGCGAATCTGCGACCAACTCTTCCGAGGTTCTTCCAACAACACGTACGCTTTCGCGGCCTTCTTCTCCGATTACTCGGCTTCCTTCATCTACGATGAACAACAACAACAACAACGGCAACAACAACAGCAACGCCGGCAGCAACACACCGTTACAGTACTTCTCCGGATTTCATTCCGTGCCTCTACCGCAGAGCGGTCTCTCGACTCCTTCGCAACAAACACGCGCAAATGCGAGTGCGGCTCCCACGGGAGGGTATCTAATGGCAGCGTGGCCGTCGTACGACATGCTGGTCGGGCTGCAGCCTTCGCAACATGCGATGACTCTCCGGCTGGCGCCGTGGTTCCACCCGACTGCGGTGTTCAATGATGCGCTTCTGGCGATGTATACCGATGGAAACGGAATGCTCCCGGGTGACGTTCCGGCAATTGTGACCACTTCGTGGGATTGGCGCAATCGCATAGCGATACCCGTGCACACGGTAATCCGACGGGGTCGGGAATCAGCAGCTTCCGCGCACGCGGCGTTGGTCTTACTCGCTCATCAACGGCTTCGCCGGGCTCTCTTTGAGTATCCCATCCCCGATGGTATGGGCTCCGACATCGGATTGTATCGCACCCAAGGTGAAATGGGGTACCTCGACCGCCTCGCGGGTTTGGAACCACTCTTGTGGAGAAGCATTCCCGCGGCGCGCCAAGACGCGGTGTGCTGGACACGACCGATCATTCGGGCTGAATTCCGCTATATGCGTCGCTTAGCGAGGGCCAACTTCTTGTCGATGATACGCTTTGAGCGGCGAGCACGGTCCCGATTCGGGTATTTGATTCCGTATCAGAACGTAGAAGTCGAACGCATCCGCGTGGTCAACCGACGGGGTCAGTACGTTCCGATTCCACCGTGGTGGTCGCATCTCGAAGCGTGCCGAGGTTGCTACATCGAGTTGCCTCCCGTGATCACGTATTACGGCTCATACCTCATCGAGGATCCTCAGTCCGGGCTCTGGTCCGTGGTGGTCACCGAATGGGCGGTCCGCACAGCGGCTTTCATCCTCTGGGAGGTTTATGACCAGTACAGACTGTGGTTCATCCCGTTGCGGGTCCGTGCCGCCATCCGAGCGCTGGACTTACGAATCCCACTAGGTGGTGAGGCAAACGCTGACGAAGTAGCGGGGCTCCTCGATTTCATCGACCAGGTTGACTGGGCTTCGGTTCCTCTAGAGCAGAGTGGGCGTACTGCCGGTAGCCGGATACAGGACCTGTCGCCAGGGCGTCGAACTCCGCTCGCGGGTGACTTCATCTACTTCAACCCTTGGGAGGGGCATGAGATCTCCGCGGAGGAAGCGAACGAGCTCCGGTTTGCACCGAGATATATCCCCGAGGGGCATCCGACCGTTTTTGTTGACGCCGATGAGTACTACAACGTCTACGACGGTGAGGATCCGATGTTCGACAACGAGCCCGACGAAGGTGCCGGTCACGCCGAGGCAGAGGGGGAACCATATGGTATGGATGCTCCTGGAGTTGCCCCTGCGAGTCAGCCGTCCAATCCGTTGGTCGGTCTTCCCACTGGTGGGCCCTCTACGCCAGATGAGGGGAACGTGGCCCCTGCGGGTCAGGCTGCCGTGATCTCTCAGTTCCTCCGCCAAGTGGGGCTGGGAGGTAACGAGGCCAGTGGCGATGTCACCGCGATGCGGGATGCTCTGATAGCCCGACTCCAGGGAAATAACCACTAAAGTGGGGGCGGTTCCAACCCGTAAGGGGGCGTGTCCCCTCACCATGTGGGTGCAACCTTGTGACGTAGTGTAGTCCTTCGACTAGTAGGTGTTCCATCGATCGTATCGAATAAAATCCAAGTTGACTTGTGTTCCTTTTCCTTTCCTTTCTTCCTTTCCATACCACAACTCGATCCTTCATTTCCTTCCTTCCACCGCAGTGGCTTGCTTATCCCACTTGGCCGTTTATCACCGATGCCGGGATTCCCGTTCGCGTTCTGCGATTATATGACACCACTTTCGAACGTGGGAGGTGCTCTATCGGCTCATCCGAATCATATTCGGGCCCGAAACCGTACCAGCGTACGCGGTACTGGATGTAACCATCTGGATGGTAAGAATGTTCCACAATGTGGTCAAAGACAAACTCCTGTTTGTAGACTTCCCGGCCTCGCCGTGTTCGCATTATCGCGTCCTGCACGGCAGGCTCTACCACCACTGGTGGGTGTTGGACAGTCTTCCCCGGAAGGGGAATGGCTTGGTACTGCCTGTCCATGCCCTTAGAGGAGTCATTAACCGGTTTCCGGGTAGGTTCATCCGTTTCGCGGGTCTGGAGGTCCTCGGCACGGCCGGTTCAGTATCGCGAACGCGATTAGTTTCCTGCGACGATTTAACTTTGGCGAGAGACTTCCCACTGCGTGGTGCATTTTGACGACTAGAATCCCGGTGGGGAGTGCGATCTGGCGCAGATGCGGTAGAACTTCCTCGAGAGGGTTCAGCGGTAGCTGTAGCGCGCAAATGCGAAGATGGCACGTCAGTAGACGGAATTCTCGGTCCACTATTGTCCTTTTCGATGTTTCCGGAGGTCCGTGCACCACGGTTGTCATGACGCGACGAAGCGATTTCAGTGTTAGGGTCCTCCTCCCCCTCCTTAGATGGAGCGGCATGGGGAGTGGTCGAAGCGCCCAAACTGCGGGGATAGACGCCGCGCAGTGGCGTTAGAGAAGAAAGGCCATTCGGGCCTGCGTCCGATAAGGACGGTATATCTGAGAGTCCCCTTGAAGGGTGTGGCAACACAGAAGGCCTGTTAACCACAGATGTGGGTTGTTCCACTGGGGTGTGTTGGTTCTCATCTTAATAAGCAACCTCTACAGAGGGTGGCGGTGCCATAACAACGCGATCGCGGGAAATCCGCTGATGAGCGTCGTTCATTTCCACCACTAAGGTGTCGTTATCCACTGATATGACCTTGTAGGGACCGTCCGCGACGGGTGAGAGCTTATGCCGTTTCTCCTTATCAGGGTTCCAGTTCTCCTTACGGACGAAGACGTAGTCAACCTCCGTAATTGGCGGTGCTGTACCTCGTACACGAGAGTCAAAATCACGCCTGTACGAGGCCTGTGCTCGTGCCATGGAGCTCCGGGCGACCGGGATTAACTTCGTAAGCCACAATTTCCATCGTTGGCGATAATCCTTCACGGAAGGGAAGTTTGCCAGCGTAGGCTGGGGTTCCAACGCTACGGCGGGCGGATGACGCGAAAGTACCAATTCAAATGGAGTCAAACCCGTTGTACGGTGTACCTGTGTGTTATACGCAAACTTCAAGGCGTCAGTGTACAGGTCCCATGTTTTGGGGTCATCAGCAACGTAAGAACGGAGAGAGGCTAACAGCGTTCGGTTAAACCGCTCGACTTGCCCATTACACTGGGGGTGGTAGGTCGTTGTGAACAGATTCTTGATATCGAGAATCCGACACACGTCCTCAAAGAATCGCGATGCGAATTGCTTTCCGTTATCGTATAGAATGTTAACCTGTGGTCCGTAGACAAATACCCAATGGGTGACGAAGGCTTGCGCCACCGCGAAAGCGGATATCTTCCGTAAAGGTACGGTGCGAACCAACTTGGAGAAACGATCCGTGATAACGAGTAAAAACTTATGTCCACGCTTTGTGGTGAGCAGCGGTCCCAAGAGGTCAATTGCGACAAACTCGAGAGGGGCCCGTGCTGGAAATAACTTCAACTTCGTTGAGTGCTTCCGGAGTTTGACCCGGTTTTTGGCACACTCCGTGCATGACCGCACAGTCGCGTAGCAGTCCACAGCCATGGCTGGCCAATAGTAACTCCGTCGCAACGTGAGGTAAAGTTTCCGTCCACCGGCGTGTCCACCAAGTTTCGCATAGTGCGACAAGTGCAGCACTCTAGATTGTAGAGTATGCGGTACCACTACCTGTGGGGTTGTTTGAACCGTCCTGACGAGGTATCCAACATCATTCACCTCGAAAGGGAGTTGCGCACCGCCATTAAGTCGGGCGCGAATCTGAGTACAGAAGGGATCACCTTGTTGTTCTCTGACCATCTCCTCCGGGGGTATTGGCACGAAATTACCCGGTGGGGGTTTCTGAGCATCGTCCGAGACGAGTAGTGCGTCCAGTTCATCATCCGATTCCGGTTCTTCATCCGAGTTATCGGGTTCACGGTCCGGGTTCTCCGGTTCTCGACCGTCGACGACGAAGCAAGGAATGTCCTCGTCCCCAGCGGGTAGAGTTTCACCATCCGTGGGTAAACGCGACAGCGCGTCCGCCTGAGCGTTCTTTGTGCCCTTCTTGTAGATCACCTCGAAGTCGAATTCCGCAAGGCGGAGCCTCCAACGCATTAAGCGGCCTGACGGTTCAGAGACTGTCATGAGCCATCGTAATGACGAGTGATCCGTGTAAACGGTGAAGTGCACACCCATAAGATAGGGGCGGAGAGTGGAGAGTGCCCACACAACTGCAAGACACTCTTTCTCCGAGACGGAGTAATTCCGCTCGTGAACATTCAGTGAGCGTGACCAGTACCCAATAGGGGTTCGTTCTCCTTCGGGAGTTGTCTGAAAGAGAGCGCAACCTACTTGGTAGTCACTAGCATCCGTGTCTACGGTAAACGGTAGTCCGGGTTTCGGTAACGATAAGATCGGTGCTGATGTTACAGCCTCCTTGAGGGAGTTAAACGCCTTCGTCTCGACGGACGTAAAGGGTTCCAATTTCGGTGGTTGGCCTTTCCGCAAGAGCGCGTTCAAGGGTGCTGAGATATCCGCACAATTCGGGATAAACCGTCGATAGACGTTGACTAATCCTAGAAAGGAGCCTAGTTCCGTTTGAGTGGCGGGTTCCTTCGCTTGGCGGAGCGACTTAACTCGAGCTTCCTCGATCATCACACGCCCAGGGCGGATTATGTGGCCCAGATACTTCACTGTATCTGTAAAGAACTCACATTTCCTCAACTTGAGAGTAACTCCAGCCTCACGTAGCGTGGTCATGATATCTCTCACGTGTGTGAGGTGGTCATCCAGATTATCTGAGAATACTATGATATCGTCCAGGTAGACGAGGCATGTACGCCATTTGAAGCGATCCAGTAGTATGTCGATAGCACGCTGGAAAGTAGCGGGAGCATTGGTCAAACCAAAAGGCATCCGTTTGAAACGGTAGAGTCCGGAGTGACAGACAAAAGCAGTCTTGTCGCGGTCCTGTTCCCTGACGGGCACCTGCCAGTATCCCCAATTGGCGTCTAGAGCCGTGAAAACGGTAGCATTTCCGAGTGAATCGATGTACTCATCCATTCGTGGGATCGGGTACACATCCTTGATGGTTACGGCGTTCAGTCGACGGTAGTCGATGCAAAAGCGCCAGGATCCATCCAGTTTCGGAGCCAGTACCACTGGGGATGCCCACGGCGACTGAGCCGGTTCTATTACTCCAGCTTGGAGCATCTTTTCCACTTGGAATTCTTCCTCTTCTCGAGCTTTAGGGCCTGCCCTATAGGTGTGCTGAGCGATCGGCCTGGTATCAGGTAGCAAGTCAATCCGGTGCTCCGTTGTAGTAATCTCCCCTAGGGAGCCATCCCACATCGTGGTGAAATTCCGTAGCATCTCACGGAGACGTTCACGGTGCGATTCCGGCACATGACCGAGGTCAAGTTCCTCGAGTTCTTTCACGGGATCAATCCGGTCGTAACTCGTTGGAACCGGCTTAGCATCCGAGCATTTCGGCATTTGGACGGTAGTCTCCTCCCCCTCCTTAGATTGAACGAGACCGAGGACATCGGCGGCGGTAATTCTCGTGGGAACCATCGCGGTGGGGTGGGGCATTACCGAACCAATGACTTGGTTTTTCACCAGTGACTGGGGCGTAGAGCCTAGATTGGCGACCAGCACGTTGAACGGTTTGTCGGGCTCAATTTGAGCTACTCCATTCGCCACGGCGAGTTGATACCTATCATATAAGGATGAAAGGGGTTGAATTACTCGTAAACCGTGTTGACGGGAAGTGACTCGTACCCAAACTTGCGATTCCGGGGGAAGTTGGACAGACGCGGCAACGCGGAGCTTTGTAGAGTCCCGGGAAGCCGGTGGGGGTTCCTGCGCAGCAGGTAATGGAACGTGCTTCTTCGAGGCACGTCGTAGAGGACGACGTACGATCGGAACGGAGGAGCCGTCTTCCATTTCCACACGTCTTAGACGGGGCCTGATGGCATCGACGAATCTGTCACAGAAGTCGCATCCTAAGATCAAAGGGGCGGCAAGTTTCCGACAAACAATAAAGTTGAGTTTCACAAGAAAGGAGCCAAGGCGCACGACCAGGTCGATTGTCCCAACCGTTGATAACGGGTTATCATTCGCATCCGCGACATCCGGTATCACGCCATGGCGGATCTGAGACTGCTACGACGGTGGCAGGAGCGACTCAACGATGAAGTTCGGGCCTGCACCTGTGTCCAAAACAGTGAGAACTCGCACCATAAACTGGGTGGAAAGGCCAAGGTCAGCATATACCTTGTAGTTTCTCTTGGCCATTACCAAAACTCTGTCCGGGAACCGGTTGTTTCGAACACGTTTCCACGGTCGACGCAGAACACTAAAGTGTTCAGAGTTCACGTCTGAGACGGCCTGTTTCCTAGTAAGGATTTTGACCGGGGAGCGAGGCAGTGACGCCTCGGGCGCCTTCAACCTCAACTCTGAGGGCGCCTCTCCCGTACGGGAGACTCCCGAAATCAGTTTTCCTGAGCCCGTTCCGCCTGAGGCGGGGTCTCAGAATCCTGAACCACTAGCAGTGGAGCGCTAGCGGGGGTGTCTTGTCGAACAAGACGGGGGTTAGTGACCTGCTCAGCAGGGGAAAGCAACGCGTGTCGCGGGTTCGTATCCGGGATATTCCGGGAAAAGTCCGTCTTCGCTCGTAAGTACGAGGCAATCGGAACAGTCTGCTTCTCCGCTGGAGCAAGGGCTTCATAGTTACCGATCACTCGGGTTACTTCTCTCAAAGTGAGGATGCAGTCCGGTGAAATGTGACCGTGTTCGTAACATATGTGGCATATGACTCCAGAGCGTGGGGGCGGCTGACCAGAAAGAGCATCCGTGTGTCTCACCGCTGGGCGGGTATCCTTCCATCCGGGACGACTCTGCCGTAGGGCACCATTCGAATAGGGAATGCGAGGTCCGTGAACACGGGGTCCGTCAACATACAGCAGGGAATTCTCCTGAGCTGTGTCGTAGGACGCATCCGTCGTGGACGGCAGTTCCGTTGTCGGAATAGACTGAGCAGCGGCCTGAGCGAGGTAAGCGTTATCGTAGTCCCTTGAAGGGCGTCCACTCGCTGCTAGCGATAAAGATGGTGAACTGGCTTCCATCATCAACGCCTTGGCGGGACGAAACTTCGATGCAGGGATACGAGCTCGAAGTGCATCACCTTCCGCTTGCGCGTGTTGGATCAACTCCAAATAGGTGGTGTTACGACGATCCTCCCGATATCGGGCCACCAGCGTATGGATTGCCAGATCCAATCCATCGATGTACATGGTGCAGCGTTCTCCAGACGAGTAAACATTGCCACACCTGTGGAAAGCCTTATTAAGGCGTACCGAGAATTCGGTTTCCGTCTCTCCAGATTTCTGGCGGGTATCGCGTAAAGCGAGAATAGCCGCTTGAATAGCGTTGTTCGTCGCGTAGGACCGCAAGTGGTACTGAACCGCTTCTGGCCAGCACGTTACATCTCCTTCGGAGGCTCGGGAAGAACCTCTTACAGAGTTGTATTGATCCTCGGCGAGGCCACGTAGAAAATACGGTAGGGCAATAAACGCCTGTCCTTCGTTCATACCAAGTATGTCCGCTTCGGAAACGAACCTTCCGACGAAGTCTAACACCAATATGGGATCCTCTCCAGAAAAGGACTGGTTACGAAGGGAAAGCTGCATACGCTTTATGCAGTCCTTCACCTTACCCGTACCGCGGGGTGTACGATCCAATGAGGAGTCCTCAAGCCGATAATATCAGTACGATACCAACTTCTTGTAGAGGGGATTAGTACATTTGAGTTCCCTCAATCCTAAGTGTTTCCTTCCCTTCCTCCGGGGGCGAATCACACCTTGGGTGGAAGAAGACCGTTTAGAATGGGACGGGCGTCGGCGACGATCATCGTCCGACGAAGAAGCCGACGACACCGAACCATCTGAATGGTGAGAATCCTGTGAAGACAGGGAGGAATCCGACGAGTCGGGATCGTGCTTGGGCTGCTTCTTACGAGTGCGGCGGGTAGAATCTTTCTTCTCGCGCTTCGCTTTTTGCGAGACAGCAGCGGCCTCACCCGGGACGTTGTCATCCATCAAGATAGTTTGCTCCAACGTCCTCAGACGGGCACTGACACGATCAAATCGGGTTTCCACATTCTCAACATAGTTGGCAGGGCCACCAAAACATTCCAACACAGTGTTGACATCCGCCCTTAAAAGGCGAATGTCCTCAGCCAAATCCTTCATAGAAGAGGTATCAAACCTGACACGCAGGACTTCAAACTCCTCCACGAGTGCATTGTGTGCTTCACGCATCTCCTCAAGCTGCGCTTGGACACTAAGGGGGGCGTCAGTATCGGGGTCTCCCCTCCGGGGTGCAGCTACATCGGCAGAAGCCGGGTCGACACCAGAGATGGGAGCGTCCTTCAACGCCTTAGGCGGGGGTTTCTGGGCTCTCGACGAGTCTTGGCCCTTCGACTTGCCTCTCAAAGTGGCACGTCGAGGGTGGCCAGCGGGGACCTTCGAGACCTCTGCCTGTTCCACGTCACTGACGGAACGACTCCGCGTGACAAGGGGTTCGGCGGAGGATGGTCGCCGAGACATGTGTAGACCAAAAACTCCCACGAAATGGTAAGAAACCAAAAGTTTGGACAGTGAATCTCCGAGGAGAGGTAATACAAAACCTAACCGTTTCCGATTCTAGGTCGGGAGACCACTTTGTAGTGCAATACCCGCAAGCGGGACAACACACGAAGACGTTCGGAATCTTCCCCTCTGGAGGGTAACACAGCGAACGGAGCCTCTCCGGATGAGCACGACGAAGTCGGGTTGTAAAGCCGAGGCTCACCCTCACGCCAAGCCGGGAGAGTTGAAACTGTAGGATTAGGATCACCACGAATGGGAAAACAGCCCTTCCAAGGAGTACGAGTCCACGTAAGTGGGGGAATACGTCACGGGATACCGGCACGAGAGACACGCGTCAGCGGTGACGAGCAACCACACAAAGGGGTAGGAACCACGAGAGTGGGGTAAGGGAAATACGGGGGATGCCCGATTGGGGGCGACGGGGGTGTGGGCCAACGGGACCACGGAAAAAGGTACAAAAGAAACCCTATACAGTGGCGAGAACACGGCGGTGGTGAATTAAGTGACAAGTGCCCAAGGCGGTGATACTCCTAGTGACGCAGGGTGGATAAGTCTACCGTTAGTAACGCGGCTTTACCTCCGAGGAGTGTAGAAGACTCGCGAAAGCGGAAAAGACTTAGAGCCAAGAACCCCTGGTTGGGGAAGTTTACTCAGTGTCAGGGCGAGGTCGCCGAGCCACTATATAGTGTAGTAATCTCCCTACTGTAGCGTAGATAAATAATAAATAATAAATATAAGTTAACTAAATGTCCACACCGTGGTGCCAACCTCCTCTTGACTATCCGTGTCACACGTGGTCCACTCACGCCTTGGGCGGCACACGGCGCATGCACAGGTGTGCACCTGGCGCACAGTGCGGATCCGCTGAGGGCTGAGACACCCGCTAATAGCGGTAGTAATCATAAACACGCGAAAGCGGCAAAAACATCAAGTCCACAGGGCATCGCTGAGTAATCCTCCTTGAGGATTGCACTTAACTTTAGTCCGAAGACCGTTTCCCTCTAACAGTTCCTTAGATCCAGACAGAGCCGCTGTTGCTCGACTCGTATTCTGTTGTCCCCTTTCCAGACTCTTCAAGGGCTACTCCTTCCGCGCAATGCACGTTTTGTGGGGAGCTATCGTACCTCACGTGAACGCCACCCAGAAATAGTTGCCGAACCAATTAAATCTGGATGACGAACGCGTTGTTTGGTGAGAAAGTTAAACTTAACAGATTCCGCCAGTACTGCCAGCGTACCTTTTTCAGACGTCCTGACTCGCCCAGAGTGCTAGAACCCACACCGTAGGTTAACCACAGCGAAGGAGAACGCGAGCGCTCAGTGGGCTAGTGCATTGCACGCTTTTGTATAGCGTGCAATGCGATTGGTGCACATGACCGTTGAAAAATAGTAATTAAAACGGTCATGTGCACTGCACTGCAACGGCTCGGTTACTGTAGTGTAACGGCTGGGCTACTGTAGTCAAACGGCTAGGCTACTGTGGCGTGCAAAAGGCGCCAGGTGGAAACGTGTCGCATTATGCGGTGCAAGATGCCTCTTGGAGCGCATAAAACGCCACGTTTCCACTTGGCAGCCTCCTTGCCGATTTTGCAGCCAATGAGTGGGCGTTACCTGACACACAGACAGACAGACGGACAAACATTGTCTTTAGTAAGGGGGGACAAGTGGCTCCATTGCGTGCTTCGCACGCGTTAAGGAGTGAAAGAAGCATTAGAGTGAAAAGAGTATTCGGGTAGCGTGTTTTGGGTAGTTTGTTTGTAGAATGCAAGTATTTTTGGGGAGTAAGAAGGGAGAAGAAAAGAAAAAATGAAAGAAAGAAGAAGAGGTTAACTTCAAGCTATCAAGTTCGTCAACGAAAGAACTTCGGGGTACACTACATTCTTGGTAGAGATGCTACCGTCAGGGGGACAGGTCACGATGTTGGTCTGTTTGGTGGTCTGAGAAAAGGCGATGTACAGAAGGCCATGCGTGAAACAGCGATCACGCAAATCGATTCCGATGCGACCATTAGACGACTGAACCTGTGCCTTATTGGTACTGATGGCAAAACAGACACGTAGTGGGAACTGGGTCTGATTTACGAAATAAATAAAACTGTGTGTGCATAGAAAGTGCGCTTTCAGCTCCTTCATGCAACGCATGATCGAAGGCAATGGTAATAGGTGCTCTGCACGCGGGCGTTTCACGCCCGCGTGCAGAACAGCACACCGCCGCCGCATGCAGTTCGTAGATGCTGGTATGGCAATGGCATGCTTTGCATGAGGGTGTTTCACGCCCCGCGTGCAGACTGCCCCACCGCCTCGGCACGCAGTCTGCAGAGGCTGCTATGTCACACTACGCGTCTGGCGTGTAGATGAGATCGGGCGTTTCACGCCCCGCGTGCAGACTGCCCCACTGCCTCGGCACGCAGTCTGCAGAGGCTGCTGTGTCACGCTACGCTTCGAGTTTGTAGATGAGATCTGCATATCTTAGCATTTGGAAGGAAAGTGCCACCATCGTGCAAATCATAGTCGTTCGTAGCGTTTTTTTACATAGCATTATTGAACAGAGTTGTGCGCCGCCTGTAATATACCTTGCATTGCCATCAGAGCCTCAGATAGCCTCTTTAGACTCGTGTGAGAAGGTATTGTGGCTTCTATTGCATCGAATTTAAGCATAAACTGCACACTGACACCTAGCATTGTCGCCTCTCGAATCATGGCGTCTAGTATGATGGCGCGTAGCATCGTCGATCCTAGCATCGATGCGCTTAGGATTGTCGCGCCCAGAATCGTGGGGTCTAGCATCGTCTAGCATTCTTGTGCAGAACCTCTTGGCGTGCTGCTCAGGTATTGTGGCTTCTATGGCATTGAGCATTGAGGATGAAGCTGTAGAGCATTGCTTGGTAAACGGAAGTAGAATCGTCGCGCATTCCACTATGGCGCACAAAGTGTTCATGTAGAACATGGTCAAGCATAGCCTTATTGCGCAGAGCATCGTAGAAGACAGCACTGCGTGTGGCAATTATGCAGCAAACTATGCTACTGTGCGGAAGTTAAACCTTTGCGTATACTGCAGCAGCGTAGAGCATCGTCGTGCCTAGCATTGTCGCGCATCGAATCATTACGCATAGCTTTGTCCGTCTTACCATTGTCGGGCTTAGCATCATTGTAAAGAGCATGGTGATGTGGAGCGTTGGTTAAGAGATCACTGCGTACTGCTCTATGGTTTAGAGAAGTATAGAGGTGCCGGCAAGTAAATGCTTGTATACTTATGTCAAGCAATGTCTCATTTGTAGAGTAACTAAAGCAAGAGAAAGGGGAGAACTCAGCGCCCGAATTTCATGGCACGCTTTAGTGTAGTGCCATTTTATTGGTGTGCATAACCATGGTGAATAACATGGCACGCGTTAGTGTAGTGCCATTTTATTGGTGTGCATAACAATGGTGTAGTGTAGCGTGCAATGGCATTGGTGCACATGACCGTTGAAAAATAGTAATTAAAACGGTTATGTGCACTGCACTGCAACGGCTCGGTTACTGTAGTGTAACGGGTGGGCTACTTTGGTCAAACGGCTAGGCTACTGTGGCGTGCAAAAGGCGCCAGGTGGAAACGTGTCGCATTATGCGGTGCAAGATGCCTCTTGGAGGGCATAAAATGCCACGTTTCCACTTGGCAGCCTCCTTCTCGATTTTGCGGCCAATGAGTGGGCGTTAGCTGACACACAGACACACAGACGGACAAACATTGTCTTTAGTAAGGGGGGAATGAATATATATGACGAACGCGTTGTTTGGTGAGAAAGTTAAACTTAACAGATCCTGCCGGTACCACCAGCGTACCTTTTTCAGACGTCCTGACTCGCCCAGAGTGCTAGAACCCACACCGTAGGTTAACCACAGCGAAGGAGAACGCGAGCGCTCAGTGGGCGAGTGCATTGCACGCTTTTGTATAGCGTGCAATGCGATTGGTGCACATGACCGTTGAAAAATATTAATTAAAACGGTCATGTGCACTGCACTGCAACGGCTCGGTTACTGTAGTGTAACGGCTGGGCTACTGTAGTCAAACGGCTAGGCTACTGTGGCGTGCAAACGGCGCCAGGTGGAAACGTGTCGCATTATGCGGTGCAAGATGCCTCTTGGAGCGCATAAAACGCCACGTTTCCACTTGGCAGCCTCCTTCTCGATTTTGCAGCCAATGAGTGGGCGTTAGCTGACACACAGACAGACAGACGGACAAACATTGTCTTTAGTAAGGGGGGATTTACCATAAATCCACGAAATTCAATAAGTCCAAAAAGGACTTCTTAGCCAAAACAACACATTCAGTAGCCTGATGGTCCACCATTTGCGTCCAGCACACACAGTAGACGGTTATTGATAGAACGGTAAAGATTCCTTATAAAGGCTTCTTCGATATTATTCCAAACTGATTCAATCTTTGCACCAAGCTCTTCTACAGTTTCAAACTGCTTGAAACCCTGGTAGACATCTCGAACCATAGTACCCCAGACATTTTCAATTAAATTAAGGTCCGGACTATGAGCAGGCCACTGTAGAACATCCACCTTCTTGCGTGCTATCCACTCTTTGGTGACCTTAGAACGATGAAAAGAAGCCCCATCATGAACCAAAGTCCAATTTTCTCCCAGTGTTTCCGCAGCAAACGGTAAAAGGTTCTCGTCAAGTAGTTTAACATAGTCATTAGAATTCTAATTACAGTTTAGTTCTGTGGTGCGACGTCCCAAAGGGGAGAAAAACCGAAAAACGTTCGGGATCTTTCCTCCGTGGAGGTGAACCCAGTTGGGTAGAGCCCCTTTAGAGGTGGCACGGCGGAGCCGGGTTGTAAGACCGAGGCCACCCTTCGCGACTAGCGCAAGAGGGTTTAAGACAAGAATCGGTATCCGCGAGAGCGGGAATGCGTCCTCGTCAGAGGTAGGTTTCCACGTAAGTGAGGGTGTGTGAGCGGATGCGCACACGAGAGACACGGATAGCGGGAGGTGCTACCCTAAAAAGGGGAGAAAGGAAGGGCGAACAGGAGGAAGAGAGGACGAAGTGAGTCGCGAGAGCGACGGGGGCGAGTGGCGATGCCGGTAACAATATCCCTATACAGAGCGAAACACCAATGCAATTGGAATAATTATACTCCCAGTGATGGGTCCCTTTAGATGTGCAAGGGGGTTAGATGTCCTGTGGTTCACGGCGTTTCCCTCCAAGGAGGAGTAGAGTACGCGCGCAAGCGGTAACGACTAGAGCCAATTCCCTAGGTTGGGGTCCCTTGTTGGGGAAGGTTTACTGGTGCGAAGGCAGTGCGCCGTCGCACTAAGTACTAGCTTCCCAGAAATGGGTGTGAAAATAATAAATAAAATCAACTAAAATACTCCACATTTCGTGGCAACATCCACTACTGTGGCCAACCGCCAACTGACCGAAAACCGTGTCCCACGTGTCCATATCCACCATAGTGGGGCGCAGTACATATACACACTACACAACCGATAATATCGGGAAAGCGTTCAAGTACCAAGAATCCCTCCCTGAGGGCGTTGCACTACATATCCCCCCCTAAGACGGGAAAACGACCGCGGACGCGGAGGGTTCCCAGACGAAAATGGGTGATAAAAGCGCGTACGCCGTCTCCGGTTCTTCTTTCCTGGCATAGCCGGCTATTGTAGTATAGTGTTGTGGGGAGCTAGCTGCTCCCTTGAATAAACTTTCCCGTTTTGAACGGTGATGGTCGTTTGAGTTCCCCGTCTTCGACGGACCTTGCCTTGTTATCTTTTGCTATCGCCGTCCGTTCGCTCGGCAACGTTACCCAACTTGGGCATTTACCAGCGTGGCTGGAGCTGCAGTTCCCGTTTGACGGTGGTATCGCACGACCTGCGACCGTGGGAGGTGTTCGATTGGCTCCCACGTATCCCCACTGGGGTCATACCCGTACCAGCCGACGCGGTATTGTAGAATACCATCCTGGTCCCAGGTGTGTCCGACAAGTCGGTCTACTACGAACTCTCGTTCGTAGACCTGCCGGCGGTGGCGGGTGGTGGTTGTACTCCCTTGTGAGGGTTGCCCGCGGTGCGGTATAATGTCCCTTAGCAGGGTGTTCGGCGATAACTCCGGCGTTGCCGTGCACTGTGGTAGCGGCCGCTGGTCGTGCGGGAGGATATCCCTCAAGAGGGTGTTTGGCGTCATGTTTTTCACCGCCAAGTTATTCCCCAGAGGGGCGTCGTTGTTCCCGTCATCACGGTAGGCCGGGCGAACCTCCAGTGGGCAGGTAACTCGAACTCCGCGAGTGCGGTCTCCTTCGCGGACCGCGAGCTTGCGGGGTCTTGGCCGCGTATGCGGGAATGGCGTTTGCGACATCCCCTGCGGGGTCCCGTGCGATACGGTGATTGGTAAGCGTTCTGACTCCCCTGGAGGGTCACGAGCGTTCTCTGCCATACGTTCCGGCTGTGCCGTGGTGTCCCCGGCTACTGGAGGGTTGCCTAAGGCTAACTCCGGTACACCGGCATTGTGGTTAAAATTCCCCTTTGGGGGGTGCCGGGCAGTTGCCGATGACACTCTTTTCAGGGGCATTGCCACTAAGCGCGGTGCACCGTCTCCATGAGGAGGGGCAGCGTCCGGTACGACCGGTTTCGAGCGTGTGATGGCGCGCGTTTTTCCCGAGTTCCTCGGTTCTTCGCGGCAGCGTTGCGGAAGTTGGCGCAAATTATTCCCCGGAGCGGGGGCTTCGATTCCGTCGACGACGGGAGGCATTTCCGGCGCTTGCGCGCCGGGGCCTGAAGCTTCGAATGCGGCTTGGCCGCCTTTTTCCCCAAAAGGGGTGTGCGTATTTCCCAGCGGCGCTGGCGTATATGGGCGCCTCTTCTCCGCGGGAAGGGGGTCTGCTGGACCTAATTGGACCGCTTCTGTGGGGGCTTCCGCCAATGGCGGCTTCGATGCATCGCTCTGCTCAGGGGATTGGGGGCAATCGTCACCATACTCCCGTATCGGGGATCCTTCCCTGACAGGGGTGTGCGGTAGTTGCGCTTCAACCTCCCGTCTAGCACGGTATATTTCCTGCGTTTGTGGCGATGCCTCCGGGGATGGATTGGGCGATTGCCTTTCCGCTGCTGCGGTATTGGAGTGAGGCTTCTCGTTTTCCCGTGACAAACGGTGTATTTGCCGCTTTTGCGGGGCCTGCGCGTCTGGTTCCTGTTGCACAGCACTGCCCGAGAACGGGGGATTAGTGTCGTGTGACGTACTCCGTGCTCCACGGTCAGTGTTCCGTATGTTACGTGTTTCCCGTTGCGACGGCGACATCGTTCCTCGAAAACGAGTGTTCTCCTCCCCCTCCTTAGACGGAGCGGCGGGATAAGGGATAAAATTCGCCGCTTGGCGGGTATAGATGCGCGCCAGGGGGGCGGGCGTGGTAGGGGCGGGCTCTGAGAGGCCCGAATTATCCGGCTGAGCCGGTGAGTCCGACAGGGTCGGTAGGTCTGAGAGTCCCCGGCTGGGGTGTGGTAGTACCGTAGGCCTAGTACTCCAGGATGATTCCGGTGTTGCAGAGTCCGTAGAAACGGGGTTGCCTGGATCCAGGACTACCTCTGACGAGGGAGGAGGGGCAAGGACAACACGATCACGGGAAATCCATTCGTGCGTGTCGCCCATCTCTACCACGACAGTGTCGGTGTTCACAGAGATGAACTTGAATGGTCCATCCGCCACAGGCGAGAGTTTATGGCGCTTCTCCCGTTCCGGGTTGTAGTACTCCTTCCTGATGGAGACGTAGTTATTCGCCCGAGTCGAGGACGGTTTCCCTCGCAAGCGAGCATCAAAATCCCGCTTGTAAGCGGCTTGGGCCCGTGCCATAGACTTCCGCGCAGCGGGGACCAGCTTGGAAAGCCATTGCTTCCATTGCTGCCGGTAGATACCCACTGATGGGAAATTGTCCAAGGTAGCTTGGGGTTCCAGGGCCACAGGCGGGGTGTTCTAGATAGAACCAACTCGAATGGCGAAACTCCGGTAGTCCGGTGTACCTGCGTATTGTACGCGTAGGTTACCGCATCAGCGTAGAGATACCAATTCGTTGGGTGGTCAGCGACGTAGGAACGTAACGCCGCGAGTAACGTCCGGTTAAACCGTTCAACTTGCCCATTACATTGGGGGTGGTAGGTAGTCGTGAAAAAGTTCTTGACATCCAGGATGCGACAAACATCCTGGAAGAACTTGCTCGCGAATTGTTTCCCGTTATCGGAGACCACCTCGACAGGGGGACCGTAGACGAAAATCCAGTGCGTCACCAGAGCCTGGGCCACCGTGAGAGCGGTTATCCTCCGAAGAGGGACAGTCCGTATCAGCTTAGAAAAGGGGTCGGTAATGACAAGTAGAAACTTGTTTCCACGTTTATGGTGAGTAGTGGTCCGAAAATATCGATCGCGATAAGCTCGAGCGGCGACCTTGCGGGGAATAGTTTCATCTTCTTCGCATTTTTGCGGAGTTTGACGCGATTCTTCGCGCATTCGATACAAAACCGCACGGTTGCGTAGCAATCCACCGCCATGGCGGGCCGATAGAAATCCCTTCGCAGGGTTAGGTAGAGTTTCCTCCCACCTGGGTGACCTCCAATGGGGGCGTAGTGTGATAGATATAACACCCGCGACTGCAGGGAATGAGGTACCACAATCTGTGGGCGGGCTTCGACCTTCCTTACGAGGTAGCCTTTGTCGTTTACCCTGAAATGGAGATCTTTGCCACGTTGATACGGGCACGAACCCTCGTACAGAATAGGTCGCCGAATTGTTCTCGGATCATTTCTTCCGGTGATACCGGTACAAAGCTTCCCGGTAACGGGTTCTCAGATTCATCTCGCGATGCGAGTAATTCGTCAAAGTCAGCATCCTCGTCCCAGTTTTCTGGCCCAGCCTCGACGGCACATTCCGGATCATCCGGGTCTATGGCCATGAAACATGGGACTTCATCATCCTCCGTTGGGAGTGCTTCCCCGCTTGTGGGTAACCGCGACAAAGCGTCGGCCTGGTTGTTCTGCGCGCCCTTTTTATAAATGACTTGAAAGTCATATTCGGCGAGGCGGAGTCTCCAGCGCATGAGGCGTCCCGACGGTTCGGAGATATTCATCAACCACCTCAATGAGGAATGATCCGTGTACACGGTGAAGTGAATTCCCATAAGGTAGGGGCGCAGAGTGGTCATCGCCCATATGACGGCGAGGCACTCTTTCTCCGATACGGAGTAGTTCCGCTCATGAACATTGAGCGAGCGCGACCAATAACCAATTGGATGTCGGTCCCCCTCGGGGGTGGTTTGAAAAAGAGCACACCCGACTTGGTAGTCGCTCGAGTCCGTATCTACGGAGTATGGCAACCCAAGTTTTGGGAGATGTAGGATTGGTGCTGATGTGACAGCCTCCTTTAAGGAGTTGAAGGCTTCCGATTGCTCGGGCGTAAATGTTCCCAGTTTTGGGGGTTCCCCTTTCGCAACAAAGCGTTCAGGGGCGCTGCAGTATCCGAAAAGTTCGGGATAAACCGTCGATAGACGTTGACCAGCCCCAAAAAGGAGCGCAGTTCCGTTTGAGTACGGGGCTCTTTCGCCTCAACTAGGGATTTGATGCGAGCTTTCTCGATCGCTAACCGTCTAGGACGGATAATGTGACCCAGATACTTCACAGTATCTGTGAAAAGCTCGCAGTTCCTCAACTTGAGAGTATTTCCCGCATCGCAGAGTACTGTCAGCACGTCTCGGACGTGAGTGAGATGGTCTTCCAACGAGTTGGAGAAGATGATAATATCATCAAGGTAGACCAGACAACTCCGCCACTTAAAGCGGTTGAGTAGAATATCTACTGCACGCTGAAAGGTGGCGGGAGCGTTGGTTAACCCAAATGGCATGCGCTTGAAGCGGTACGTTCCTGCGTGGCAGGTGAATGCGGTTTTTTCGCGATCCTCCTGTCTGACAGGTATCTGCCAATATCCCCAATTGGCATCGAGAGCCGTGAAAACGGTGGCGTCTCCGAGGGAGTCAATACACTCGTCCATACGAGGGATAGGGTACGTGTCCCTAACAGTCACGGCATTGAGCCGGCGGTAGTCGACACAGAACCTCCAGGTTCCGTCGGCCTTTAAAGCCAGTACAACTGGGGATGCCCAGGGTGATTGAGCGGGCTCAATCACACCTGCGCGGAGCATCTTGTCCACTTGGGACTGCTCCTCTTCCCGAGCTTTCGGACCTGCCCTGTAAGGGGGTTGTGCAACCGGTCGCGCACCGGGGATTAAATCGATCCGGTGTTCCGTTGCATTAATCTCGCCAAGCGAGCCATCCCACATTGTGGTGAATTCCCGTAACATTGTACGGTGTTTGTCGCGGTGCGACTCTGGCACGTGGCTGAAGTCCAGCGCTTCAAGTGCCTTTTCCGGATCAATCCGGTCGTTGCTCGATGGAACATTGTCCTGTGGAACAGGTTTGGTTTGCAATTCCGAGTTACTCGGTATGTTCGACGCTGAAGTAGCGGTTTCCTCCCCCTCCTTAGAATTGACGTCTTCGGACGGCAGGGCGAACTCCTCAGAAGAGGTGGTAACTCCGAGTACATCGGCGGCTGTCATCTTTGTTGGCAGCATTTCCATAGGATGGGGGGTTACACTCCCAATTACTTGGTGTTTTACCAGATACTGGGGGTGTTTGCCAAGGTTGGCAACCAATATCCGGAGAGGAACATCCAGGGAAATGGAGACAATTCCATTAGCCAGCGCCAGCTGGGATTTCTCGTACAACGAGGCGAGGGGTTGTATAACCCGAAGACCGTGTTGACGGGAATTTACCTGCACCCAGACTTGGGACTCAGGTGGTATAGAAACCGAGGCAGCGACGCGGAGCTTGGTGGACTCGCGGGACGTGGGCGGTGGTTCCTGTGCAGCAGGGAGCGGAACTTGTTTCCGAGAGGACCGCATTAGCGGGCGGCGAACAATCGGAACCGACGATCCGTCGTCAAGTTCTACACACCTGAGGCGGGGCCTGATTGCGTTGACAAATCTGTCGCAGTAATCACATCCCAGTATGACTGGTTCTGCCAATGAACGGCAAACGATGAAATCCAACTTCACCACAGAGGTACCAAGTCTCACGACGAGGTCTACTGTGCCCACCGTTTGTAATGGATTGTTGTTCGCATCCGAAATGTCGGGGACCGCGTCATAGCGGATACGAGACCGCACAAGCGGGGGTAACAATGATTCCAAAACAAAGTTGGGGCCTGCACCTGTATCCAGGACCGTGAGAAACCTCACAATAAACTGGGGATCAAGGAAAAAATCGGCATAGACCTTGTAATTGCGCTTGGCCAAGACCAAGACTCTACCGGGAATCCGGGGATTTTTACTCCGTATCCACGGGCGACGCAACACACCGAGGTGCGCAGAGTCCGCGTCAGTGGTGTCTTTCCTCGAGAGGACTTTCACCGGGGAGCGAGGCAAGAACGCCTCGGGCGTCAACAGCCTCTTGTCTGAGGACGCCTCTCCCAAATGGGAGACTCCCTCAGTTAGTTTTCCGCCTTCGGCGGTGGGTTGGTTTCCTCGACAACGAGTGCTTCATGTGGTGCAATGCCCCAAAGGGGAAAAACACCGAAAGACGTTCGGGATCTTCCTCTCACGAGGTGACCCCAGTTGGGTAGAGCCCTCCCAGAGGTGTCACGGCGAAGCCGGTTTGTAAGACCAGGGACACCTGTCGCGACTCGCGCAGGGAGGTGAAGGCGAAGAATCGGTATCCGCGTGAGCGGGGTATGATCCTCAGTAGAGGTATGTTTCCACGTAAGTGGGGGCGTGTGGGCGGATGCGCACACGAGGGCCGCGGATAGCGGGAGGTGCTACCCTAAAAAGGGGGAAAAGGAAGGGCCAAGAGGAGGAAGAGAGGACGATGTGAGTCGCGAGAGCGACGAACAGATACGGCGATGCCGGTAACAATATCCCTATACAGGGCGAAACACCAATATGATTGGAACAATTGTACTCCCAAGGATGGGCTTCTTTAGATGTGCAAGGGGGTTAGATGTCCCGTGGTTTACGGCGTTTCCCTCCAAGGAGGAGTAGAGTACGCGCGCAAGCGGCAACAACTAGAGCCAATTCCCCAGGTTGGGGTCCCTTGTTGGGGAAGGTTTACTGGTGCGACGGCAGTGCGCCGTCGCACTAAGTACTAGCTTCCCAGAAATGGGTGTGAAAATAATAAATAATATTAACTAAAATACTCCACATTTCGTGGCAACATCCACTACTGTGGCCAACCGCCAATTGACCCAAAACCGTTTCCCACGTGTCCATATCCACCATAGTGGGGCGTAGTTCATATACACACTACACAACCAATAATATCGGGGAGCGTTCAAGTACCAAGAATCCCTCCCTGAGGGCGTTGCACTACACTTCATCCCGTTGACGGGGGTTTCTATCCGCATAAGCGGGGGTTGCAACGGATGGTTGCGCGATCTCCCGATTCGGGGTATATGAAGCTTGCCGCGCACGCGGAGTCTGTGGTAGGGCATGGGAGAAATCCGTTTTAACACGGAGGTAGGAAGCCATCGGGACGGAACGTTTCTCCTCTGGAGTGAGGGCCTCGTAGTTTGCCACCACTGTGGTGCAATGCCCCAAAGGGGAAAAACACCGAAAGACGTTCGGGATCTTCCTCTCACGAGGTGACCCCAGTTGGGTAGAGCCCTCCCAGAGGTGGCACGGCGAAGCCGGTTTGTAAGACCAGGGACACCTCTCGCGACTCGCGCAAGGAGGTGAAGGCGAAGAATCGGTATCCGCGTGAGCGGGGTATGATCCTCAGTAGAGGTATTTTTCCACGTAAGTGGGGGCGTGTGGGCGGATGCGCACACGAGGGCCGCGGATAGCGGGAGGTGCTACCCTAAAAAGGGGGAAAAGGAAGGGCCAAGAGGAGGAAGAGAGGACGATGTGAGTCGCGAGAGCGACGAACAGATACGGCGATGCCGGTAACAATATCCCTATACAGGGCGAAACACCAATATGATTGGAACAATTGTACTCCCAAGGATGGGCTTCTTTAGATGTGCAAGGGGGTTAGATGTCCCGTGGTTTACGGCGTTTCCCTCCAAGGAGGAGTAGAGTACGCGCGCAAGCGGCAACAACTAGAGCCAATTCCCCAGGTTGGGGTCCCTTGTTGGGGAAGGTTTACTGGTGCGACGGCAGTGCGCCGTCGCACTAAGTACTAGCTTCCCAGAAATGGGTGTGAAAATAATAAATAATATTAACTAAAATACTCCACATTTCGTGGCAACATCCACTACTGTGGCCAACCGCCAATTGACCCAAAACCGTGTCCCACGTGTTTATATCCACCATAGTGGGGCGTAGTTCATATACACACTACACAACCGATAATATCGGGGAGCGTTCAAGTACCAAGAATCCCTCCCTGAGGGCGTTGCACTACACTTCATCCCGTTGACGGGGGTTTCTATCCGCATAAGCGGGGGTTGCAACGGATGGTTGCGCGATCTCCCGATTCGGGGTATATGAAGCTTGCCGCGCACGCGGAGTCTGTGGTAGGGCATGGGAGAAATCCGTTTTAACACGGAGGTAGGAAGCCATCGGGACGGAACGTTTCTCCTCTGGAGTGAGGGCCTCGTAGTTTGCCACCACTGTGGTGCAATGCCCCAAAGGGGAAAAACACCGAAAGACGTTCGGGATCTTCCTCTCACGAGGTGAACCCAGTTGGGTAGAGCCCTCCCAGAGGTGGCACGGCGAAGCCGGTTTGTAAGACCAGGGACACCTCTCGCGACTCGCGCAAGGAGGTGAAGTCGAAGAATCGGTATCCGCGTGAGCGGGAGTGTGATCCTCAGTAGAGGTATGTTTCCACGTAAGTGGGGGCGTGTGGGCGGATGCGCACACGAGGGACGCGGATAGCGGGAGGTGCTACCCTAAAAAGGGGGAAAAGGAAGGGCCAAGAGGAGGAAGAGAGGACGATGTGAGTCGCGAGAGCGACGAACAGATACGGCGATGCCGGTAACAATATCCCTATACAGGGCGAAACACCAATATGATTGGAACAATTGTACTCCCAAGGATGGGCTTCTTTAGATGTGCAAGGGGGTTAGATGTCCCGTGGTTTACGGCGTTTCCCTCCAAGGAGGAGTAGAGTACGCACGCAAGCGGCAACAGCTAGAGCCAATTCCCCAGGTTGGGGTCCCTTGTTGGGGAAGGTTTACTGGTGCGAAGGCAGTGCGCCGTCGCACTAAGTACTAGCTTCCCAGAAATGGGTGTGAAAATAATAAATAATATTAACTAAAATACTCCACATTTCGTGGCAACATCCACTACTGTGGCCAACCGCCAATTGACCCAAAACCGTGTCCCACGTGTTTATATCCACCATAGTGGGGCGTAGTTCATATACACACTACACAACCGATAATATCGGGAAAGCGTTCAAGTACCAAGAATCCCTCCCTGAGGGCGTTGCACTACATATCCCCCCCCTAAGACGGGAAAACGACCGCGGACGCGGAGAGTTCCCAGACGAAAATTGGTGATAAAAGCGCGTACGCCGTCTCCGGTTCTTCTTTTGTGATGCAAGGAGTAACTCGGTATCCGAGGTGCGGAAATCACCAAGTCGATACGCGACGGTTCATACGTCACACGTGTTTTCGATAACCCGAGGGTTGTCACAAGGGGACACTGAGCGATGCACGAGCGGGTGCGGTTCATACGTGGATTTACACTTTATTTGGGATGTGCACAGTAGGTGCTGGCCACGGGCCATCTACTTAGAATTATCTAGATATTTCTAATATTATTTACTGTAGCTAGTGCGGCACTCCGCAGTACTTAGTGACGGGAAAGGTCGCACCTCAGTAAACTGGAAGATCATCGGGCACGGAACCCAAGTTCCTAGTTCCTGGAGCCTTAACCGGACCTCCGGACTAGTTATAACTTGCGGTCTCCCGCTAAGCTTCCACCCCACACGGATTCCCGTGCTACACCCGTGCTCACGCGACCGAACCCCGGTTACCCGGACAGAAGCACCCCTAGGCCTTGCCGCCGCAAGCGGCACCCCTATTATCAGGGTAATTCGTGGACATCCACATCGCTACCGAGTGGCCTCGCGCCCCTAGTGGTTGTACCACACGAATTGGTCTCCCGACCTAGAAGTGTGCTTCATCATTGTCTCGTGGATTGCCACGTTTGGAATCCGGTTACGGAAGTACCGAGTCATCTCGAGTCTGACGGCTGAAAAGAGCCATAGCTCGATTTTCATACTTTTTCTCCGCCTGCCGGACTCTACACGGGACGTCCAGAAGACTGGGGACATATCGCAACAGGTTGCACAGAGGTACTGGAGATGGTCCAGACTCGAAGTCAGTCGAGCTCCGGACAACCCGGTCCCTCTGCACAACCCCCGCCGAGGCAGCGGCTTGGAACTTCGGTCGAAGCCGGGAACCGCCTTTATAGGCAAGCCGTACCAACAAGGGCCCGATCAACTGGCGCCATCCCAGCAGACGCTGAAGTACCCGATCCGGAAGCGAACATGGCGGCTAACGCCGCAGGAACCTCCACTGAGGACAAGTTACGCACAGAGGTGCAACGACTCCAGAAGGAGTCCGACTCCCATCGAACCCGTCTCACGGAAATGGAATTGCAGATTACTGCGTTGACTGGTGCCTTGGACCTCCTGCGTGTGGAACACCACGCCTTGGCGAGCCGAGCCCACGATCCGCAGATCACGGCTACTGTTCGGACACTCCGAGAGGACGTCAATCAGGTCATGGAACGCCAAGGCAATGCCTCCGGGGTAATATCGGGACTACCCGTTGACGTCGAAGAAGTCCTCACCCGGGTGAACCCTCGCCTTGAGAGGCTGGAAGCAGCGGTACACACGCAGAGTGCTGTTACCATCCCGCTCGAGACGGAGGTGGAACGACCCACACCCGTGGAAACCCGTTCGAAGAAGTCGAAATCGAAACGTGGAAAGATGCGGAGGTCCGCCTTGAATTCAGATTCGGAAGATTCCGAGGAATCCGAGGAGAGCCGATCAAGTTCAGAAGAATCTGAAGAGGAATCGTCAGAGAAATCTTCCTCTGACGATGACACTCGTAAATCGAGGAAGAAATCTAAGCACCGCGGAACATCCGCTTGGATACGCCGCAAGAGAGGCCCGGCAAAGAAGGGACTCAAGGTGCTACCTTGTACTAATCCGCTTTATCGGAGAATTATAGACTAACGTCTGTATCGTTTGAAAATACGCAAACTCAAGCGAACGAGTCGCGAAACGGGAAGAGTTAAGGATCAGATCAAGAGACTGAAGATAGGAATGAGTGATCTCAAGTTCGACGGGAAGGACCCGATCTTAATCTTTGATTTCCTTTACCGGTTTGTGACCGAGGCAGACATGCTTGGTATGAGCGAAGCGCAGGCTTTCGTGGCTCTACCACATTTCTTGACAGGGTTTGCCCTACAATAGTATCGAGCAGTGAGCGGCTCGCTCACGGTCGACGAAGGTGGAGTCACCAACTGGCCTGAGGGCGTGCAATATCTCCTGCGAAGTTACGCAACCTCCAATGCCATCTGCGAGGCTATCCTCACCCTTCGGGATGTAACCCAGAAGCCTGGAGAAAAGGAGGTAGAATACAGCTCAAGGCTGAATAACGCAGCCACCAGGTGCGGGAACGTGCACTCCACGGATGAGAAGATGACGCTATTCGTCGATGGGTTAGATCCAGTGATCAAATCGTTAGTGGCTCGTCAGCGAGAAAAGCATGCCAGCATGACCTTTTTGGAACTCGTCCAATATGCCCAAGCAGAAGGGGATGCGGTCCGTGCCCGCGGACAACAGCGCCGTACAACGGCATTCGTAACGCCCAAGGACTCGCCGGTTCGTTCGGCTAAACCAAAGGCCAGAGCCCTATATGCTGAGACCGTCGAGGATTCTCGGTCGTCATCCCTGATGCCACGGGACCAAAGCCACACGCTGGAAGAAGCGCTTCATTACCTGGATTATCCAGACACCTCAGTTCCGACGACGGAGTTGCCAACTACAGATACCCCTACGGAGGAGTCCGAGCTCCTCCTAGCTGATATCAGACGTCAGCGTCAGGCTGGAGTGGTTCCCCCACAAGGCGGGTTCACGCCCAGTAAGCCGGGATGGGTAGACCAACGCGGAAATTACGGCTCAGCAGCTGCATGTCGGCCCCGCCGAGAAGGGCTCATCTGCCACGTGTGCTACGGGAGGCACCACTTAGCAGCGGAGTGTACTCTACCTGCTCGAGATTTGGAACGAGTTATCTCGAATTATGAGTCACTGACAGACGCTGAACGCAGCAGAGTACCGGCCACCATGTATTGGAAAGCCAAGGCGTTCGTCGCCGGTGACCCGAACCGCGTGGGCGGAATTCCGACGACCCAGAATGTGGAGCATTCTCAAACCGGACAGATTCGCGGCCCGCCCGCAGTGGCCGTAACGGCATATGCTCCGAGTAAGTCGGAAAACTAACGGGGGAGCCCCAAGGGGGTCGGCACAGTCCGATTCCATTGTGCCGGCTGAGGGGGACAGACCTCCCCGCTCCCCGGTATGGAGGCCCAAGGTTCTCCTTAGGCCAGGAAAGTCCGGCTCGACCGGAAGTCAAACGCAGTTCGACTGCGGATTAAGTCGACCATGGCGACGATACCAGTGCCCTGGGAGACGAACAGACCCTATTATGGTTATGGCTAAACGTAACTATAAAGTATACGCCGATATCGGCACAAATCGACACTTGTTGTCGCGACGTCTTGCGGTACTCGATACCGGCGCAGGACCGAATTTTATCAGGGTATCTGAACTCAGCCCTCATGATCGGACCCGCATTCGAAGCGGTCCTCTACCGGATTTCCGGGACGCAAACAAGAAGCCTCTAGAATGTCTAGGTACCATACGCCTCGTCGTCCGTTTGGGAAACCATGTCGTCATGTTGGAGTTCATTGTCTGCTCGACACTGGCTGCCCAAGTTGTTCTTGGATGTGACTACTGTGACCGCTATGTGGAAGCAATAAGACCCCGCCTTCGGGAAGTGGAGATGGATGACGGAAGCACCGTACCAATAGTGGGCAGACCCCTGCAACCGGCTGCCAATTCAGGGCCGTTGCCCCCATCCCAGAACGCTGGACCTAGTGGGAGAACCTCTCCAAAGATTAAGGTAGCGGAACAGGTGGAGCTTCCTCCAAAATCTCAGACGTGGGTCACCGTAACCACACAACGCCACGGACTTATCGTGATTCAACCCTTGTCACACACGTACGAACGTAATGGAATTACCGCCGCCAACGGCGTTGCCCAGGTACAACCTAACAGACATTTCCGATTGTTGATTAGCAACTTCACCAATCATCCTGTGAAACTTCACAAGAATCAGATGGTTGCCGTGGCTTTACCACATCCCACGGTACTCATACCGACGCACATTTCCCTAGCGGAAGTATTAGGGATATCCCTGCCGGACGAGATCTCGCTGTCAACTTCCGCTGAACTGGAGCAAGTACCGACACCGGGAGACCGGGAATTAGCTAAAGCGCTCCCGTCAGTTGACGAATTGGACCTCTCCCATGTACCAGAGGAGTACCGGGATCGCTTACGCAGATTACTCCAGAAATTCTCGTCCATGTGGGATGGGAACCTCGGCGAAATCGCCGCAACAGAGCATCATATTGATCTCGTCCCGGGTACAAGACCCATTGCACAGCATCCCTACAGAGCTGGACCCCGAACGCGAGAAATCGAACAACAGCATGTGGATGACATGCTTGAAAAGGGGGTCATTGAGCCCGCACAATCCGCTTGGGCCTCCCCAGTGGTGCTCGTCCCGAAGACGGATGGTTCATTACGCTTTTGCGTGGATTACAGGAAACTGAACGCAGTGACCGTAAGGGATACGTATCCCTTACCCCGAATGGATGAATGCATCGACAGCCTCGGTGATGCAACCGTATTTACTACGCTGGACGCTAATTCCGGGTACTGGCAGGTGCCCATCGCGGATGATGACCGCGACAAAACGGCCTTCGTGTGCCACGCCGGTCTTTACCGATTCAAACTCATGCCATTTGGCCTCACTAATGCGCCAGCTACGTTCCAGCGTGCCCTGGACATCATCTTGTCATCCTACAAGTGGAAGACCTGCTTGGTATATCTCGATGATATCATCATTTTCAGTAAGAACATGGAGAACCATTTTGAAGACGTCGAGTTGATACTAAAAAAGCTCCAGTCAGCTGGGATTACTTTGAAGCTAAAGAAATGTGAATGGTTCACGGATAAAGTCAAGTACCTTGGTCATTTGATCAAACCAGGACAGCTGGAGATGGACGAAGTCGCAACCGCGGCTATCCGCAAAGCCACACCCCCGCAAACACAAACACAATTGCGTGCCTTTCTGGGGTTATGTAACGTCTATCGACGATTTGTCCAGCGCTACTCACACATAGCCGCGCCGTTGAACGCATTATTGAAGAAAGGACAGCCCGTCCAACTCAAACAATTCGTTGAAGCCGAGACGGATGCCTTCGAAACGCTCAAGAAGACGCTGATCACAGCACCCGTATTGGCCCTCCCAAAACTGGGACTCCTCTTTGTGGTCGACACTGACTCCAGTGAATATCAAGTGGGCTGTGCCCTTTTCCAGGAATATCCTGACGGCGAACGCAAACCTATTGGTTATTGGTCCAGATCGCTGCAATCAGCGGAACAAAACTACTCGGTATCTGAAAAAGAATGCCTTGCGGTTGTCTGGGCTCTTACGACCCTCCGACCATACCTTCAAGGGGTACATTTTACCGTCAATACGGACCATTCATTCCTCAGATGGCTACTTTCTATATCCGAACCGTCGGGACGCTTAATGCGATGGCGATTACGCCTCTCGGAATTCGACTTCGAAGTCAAGTACAAAAAGGGGCGCTCCAACGTCCATGCCGACGCCTTATCACGGCTCTTAACACTGGGAGAAACCCAAACTGAAATCGATGATGACATCCTTTGTCTCTTCGCTGAGGACTCACCTCATCTCCAAGCCGATGCCGGCGCGCAACATTGCACGGATTACGACGATGACTTCACCCTCGACTTGCTAATTGCGCAAGCAACAGACACCGCACCGGCGGAACAACTCGAGCGTATCTCGTTAGAAGAGCTTCTACGTGAGCAACACGCAGATGCCTTCTGCACCTCCATACGCTCCCGTCTTAACGGGGGGAGGGGTTACCCTTTGGCCTTGACAAGCAAGGAGTGCTAGTTCGAACTGTCGAAGCACAGGACCAGATCGTGATTCCACACGTCTTGAAGAGCAGAGTACTGCATCTCGCACACTACTCCCAGTTATCTGGACATCCAGGTGGCACAAAGTTATACTGGACTCTCAGAAAGACTTTTATTGGCCAACATTGGCAATGGACTGCCACGCCACGGCGAGGTTGTGTACAACCTGCGCGAAGAATCGCATTAAGCTGTGGAAACGGAAACGTCCCCTGAAGCTGTTCCCGGCGAAAGCGCCTTTAGAGTACGTCAGCATTGACATCTTAGGGGAACTGATTCGCACAAAGCGAGGCTATAGATACCTTCTGGTAATCACGGATCGCTTCTCGAAGCTGACTCGGACAGTCCCGCTGAAGCGGATCACGGCCGCGGCAATCGCGCAAGCGTTCATCAGAGAGTGGGTCTACGTCTACGGACCACCGTTGAATCTATTATCAGATAATGGGAAGCAATTCGTTGCGAAGTTCTTTCAGGACGTATGCCGCATTCTCGGCGTGAAGAACGTGTTTACCACGACGTACCATCCGCAGACAAACGGGCAGGTGGAGCGTTTCAATCGCACGCTACTCGCCGCTCTTCGGCATTACGTGACGGACCACCCCAAGGATTGGGACTTGTATACAGACACGCTGTGCTACGCGTACAATACGCAAGTTCACTCGACGACGAGAATGGCACCCTTCGAACTGGTCTTGGCGCGCTGCCCGCCGGCTCTACCAGTCAGACTGGACCAAGACAGCGAGTTGGAGGCACCGACACCGGCTTCACACCACCTCAAGTGGAGGGATGACCTGAGACGACGCGCGGAACAGGCCGGCAAGAGAGCTAGCGAAGGCCCAAGCCCGTTATAAACGGAATTATGATGCCACACTACGCCCCATTATTCCGGATATCCGGGTCGGAGGTCACGTGTTCGTGCGTATTGAGCGTCCGGACGCTACGACGCGAGAACGAAGGAGTGAACTCCGGAGGCGACATAAGCTATCCCCAGTAGTATCTGGTCCATATGAAGTAGTCGAACTCGACTCAGAGACGGTGGTTATCCGCAAGGAAGACGATAACGTCGAACAAATTTCACGAGACGGTGTGGTAACAGCCCCTGACCCCGTGCGAGACGGAACGCCCGTACAAGCCGCCGCATCACGGCCAGTGGGGGCCACTCAAGGCGAATCGACGACAAGTGTCATCTATCAGCCAATCAGCAGCCCGGAATTGTCCGACGTTCCGCCTCCCGGTATATCCGGCGCACAACCGCCACCAAATGGTACTGTAAGTGTCACACCCCGCTGTATATCAGCGCGTGACGGTTATGTGAACCAAATCCTGCGCACAGGGGAAGCGTCACGTGACCACCCGTACCCCGTCGCCAAGCCCACATCTTGGAAGGCCTCTGATTGGGCGACCCAGAGTGTCACTCACACCAAACCGCCTCCCGACGGAAAGCATCCGCCCCCACAGCAACCACGAATGCGTGAAGAAGACGACGATTCCGCTGACGACAGCAAGCAGAAAGAAGGCCCACCGAACCTGCCCCTACAACGAAGAACATCTCCAAAGGAAAAGAGCGTAAGCGCTGACCCCACAACGGTGGAAGAGAGGAAGCCGCCTCCAGCGGACGGATCCGCCGTGACCCCGGCCCTTGCCGACAAGACTCCCCAGAGGAGTCACCCCGAGATTATCTCGACTCCAAGTCCCTCGCATAGCGAGGTACACCTCAGGCGTACAGCAGCAGAAGAGGCTGCGTCTTCGCTAAACCGTCCGGACCAGCCGGGAGTAACACGAACCGGGAATAGCCCGAAATCACTTAGCGGAGAACGAAAAACCCGCACCGGCAAAAACAGCCAAGGAGCTGAAAAGTCCGGCTACTCCGCCGGAGGATAGTCGGGAATCCCCGGAGAACGGGAGCTCAGTAGAGCGAGACGAGCGCGGCTCTCCGCAAGAATACGTGATGGACCGAATCGCCGATCACGCGTATGACGAGGAGGACCTCAAGCCCCGTTATCGAATTCGATGGTACAATTACCCGCCTGAAGCGGACACATGGGAACCGATGGAGAATATCCCCCGATCCCATGTCGTGCGGTATCACCGCTGGAGGAGATTGCCGTTACCGGCGAACTTGGGTGACGCTCTCGTCGGTATCATGGGGGACTCCCAAATTGTCTAGGGACCGTCACGTTAGCGTGGAAAAAAAAAGAAGTGGAGACCCATGAATAAGGAAAGGCGAAGAAGCGCAGTCTAAGGCAGTACAGTTCTAGTTAACTAGTTTATTGATTAGGGATCGCCCTATATACTGGGGCTAGGCCAGGACGCCACCGGTACATGTGCTATCACAATCGAAATCGCGTTTAAGCGCTCGGCTCATTCGGATCCTGACCGAGATTGGCACGGAGCAACCCCAGCAGATGCTGACGGTCCCCCTGAACGGAAGTTAAGGGAACCCCCGCCTCTTCGAGGAACCTCCTCAAGAGCTCGAGCTCAGACTCGTCATCCGCAGAATTCTGCTGAGGCTGCTGGTAACCCAGGTTCACAGGTAACGGGTTGACCGTGGTGTCCTCTTCCGGAATCGGAGCTTCGGTATCCATCTCGTATGGCTCTTCGCTGTAATCAGCATCTCCATCCTCGGACATATAGTCCATCACGGCCGCATCCGTCTCGAAAATATAGCCAGTTGGCTGGGTAGCCGGTTGAGCCCGCGGGTTTTTGCCGCAAATACCGAGCCTGCTCGGATGTCAGATGCTGACGGGTCCATGGATCATACCATACGAAGTCTCCGGCATCAGCCGTCCGACCGGGGAATACTCGCGCTGTCGCGAACGATTACCTCGCGCTGCTTGATCAGCTGGTACCAAGTCCCAGTTTATCTGGTCCATGACGTTCATAAGGTGACGGAAGTCTTCCTGGTTGGCGCGAGAGCCAAGCACCAGAGACAAATCGAGATTTCTCGCGTACTCCCGAGCCGTCGGACTCATGTACCACACCCGGTAGGTGTCGTACGCATCCCACAGGATGAAGACTGCCATTTTGGCAATGAATTCCGTGCATGCCACGACCCAGAGCCCGCAATAGGGATCATTCACTAGGTGAGAGCCTAAGTAAGTAATAACCGGAGGAATCTCCACTGGGCAACCCCGAGGAGCCTCAATTGCAGCCCAGTGATCTGGAATTGGAACGTATCGGCCAAGCCGAGCAGAGGCCCGAACGCGATCAACCTCGACCATTTGATATGGAACGAGGCACCCCAGTCTTGACCTGGTTCGTCGCTCCCAACGAGCGAATTACCAGAAAGGGATGTCGCGCTTGCGCAAGTAGCGGAACTCCGCGCGAAGAAGTGGTTGCTGGAAACAGAGCGCCTCCTGGCGAACGCCACGGATCCCTCGCCAACGTCGAGTGGGGAGATCCCCGAGTTGCTCTACGTAGGCGTAAGCCTCGCCGTTGGTTCTGGCCACCCAGGTGTCGAATTCCCACGCATCGTCCAGAGGGACTGTTCCAATGATGCGGCGTATCCGCTGATACACCAGCTTGGTGAAGCGCACCCGCGCTTCGTGCATACGCTCGTTGCCATACCGCGCTATCGCGTTGTCCGGGAGCGCGCAGTGCGCGAGCCAGTCGTCAGTATACACCGCATGAAGCGGGAGTCCATCGGAAAGACGCCCAGCGACCTGGTATTGATCGAGGAGGCCCTCATCGCGCACCCCTTGTGGATGAAACCACGGAGCATTAGCAAACGCCTCGGGGCGTTTAAGGGATTAATGCCCACTAAATCCGCAGGGTGCGGGAATGACTGATGGATGCGTCGCTGAGGAGGGCGGATAACCGCGTTATTCGAGACATACGCCGGTATGTACGGCAAAGGCTGAGGTGAGGCTGTGGCACTGATGCCGTGGTCGGAACGGGTCCGGAGTTTGATGCAGAAGGGTGCGAAGGGGTTGCTGGGGATTCTCAGATGTTGCATCGTTAGTTGGAATTCAGAAGCGCTGAGGTGGCCGGTATCAGTGTCGTGTTCGATGAGAGCTTGGTTTTCACAGGAGTGAGGGGGAGAAGCAGACCGAATGCTGCGATACCGCGACATTGTTCGCTCCTTATATAGGCGAATTCGCCGATATACTCCGCTCTTAACGGGGGGGATATGTGATGCAAGGAGTAACTCGGTCATCCGAGGTGCGGAAATCACCAAGTCGATACGCGACGGTTCATACGTCACACGTGTTTTCGGTAACCCGAGGGTTGTCACAAGGGACACTGAGCGATGCACGAGCGGGTGCGGTTCATACGTGGATTTCCACTTTATTTGGGATGTGCACAGTAGGTGCTGGCCACGGGCCATCTACTTAGAATTATCTAGATATTTCGAATATTATTTACTGTAGCTAGTGCGGCACTCCGCAGTACTTAGTGACGGGAAGGGTCGCACCTCAGTAAACTGGAAGATCATGGGCACGGAACCCAAGTTCCTAGTTCCTGGAGCCTTAACCGGACCTCCGGACTAGTTATAACTTGCGGTCTCCCGCTAAGCTTCCACCCCACACGGATTCCCGTGCTACACCCGTGCTCACGCGACCGAACCCCGGTTAACCCGGACAGAAGCACCCCTAGGCCTTGCCGCCCAAGCGGCACCCCTATTATCAGGGTAATTCGTGGACATCCACATCGCTACCGAGTGGCCTCGCGCCCCTAGTGGTTGTACCACAACCACTTCTAGACTTCAACACTCCTCCTCGAGTTCCTGTCCAAGACCAAGCCGTTTGAGAATTGCAATTAACACTGATACGTCCCAATGGCTTGGTGGAATAAATCGGCATCATTCAGCTCACTTGGGACGTATTGAACACTAATCACATTGTCTCTTATGAGATCTCGGATAAAGTGAACCTTTACATCAATGTGCTTGTTGAAAGTTGTAAGGAAGTTGAGGGGATGGAAGGGAAGTTCGCAGCTCTGGCTTGGTTTACTTGGAGGTCCTTCAGCACATCTTATATACCACTCTAAACTCGAATTGCGCGGGAACACTGATCTACAAGTAAAACCTAAACCACTAAGCAGGGACACTCAATACTACCAATCATCATCTAACATGACATAGC